>JAOEJI010410190.1:0-10075 GCA_025448255.1 Umimayanthus chanpuru
GGGGTCGGGGCTGATTAGTGACTCAATATTAGGTTGGTCGAAGACACTTTGGCACTAACTCTCTATAATTTTGACAATATTGCCATCACCCCCAATCCCCCCCCCTCCAATTTCCGTTGTTCCTGTAACCAGCACCAGAGATTTAAACTTATGGTAAAGACATGTACATCTTTGATATTAATGTTTTGAACTGTTTGAAGAGAGCAGTTATGAATCAAGATATAAATTGAATACCTTGCTTTTCGGCAACTGTTTCAAAAGTTAGGATTGGGCAAAATCGTAACGTTACTTAGTACAGATCTATGCACCTTGTCAAGTAAAAACACTTAAATACAAATTTAAACTGCACAGACAACTACGATGTCGCTAAAATAAAAATGAAATCATTAACTGATCATCAGTAGGATACCTAAAACGTGTGCAATTCTACAATTGGTTTTGGCTCCATCAAACCCTATACCAATTGTAGACCAAACAAACAAACAGAATAACATAACATACAAACAGAATCACAAAGCATTTTGCAGTTTTCAAGGAAGAAATACGTCAATATTTTGGATAGGGCAAAGAAATTGCTGGAATTATGGGTATTTATAGTATATTGTATTTATAAATGTACTTCAAAACAACAGTTTATACAGTTCAATTTTATAATACTGAAATGACTGGCCTTTCCGATGGCACTCATAAACTTTCTCGTTGTATTTCCAGGACTTTCTGTTCATAACAGTATTTTGTACATCTTGAAAACTATCGCTTTTAAAATACTAACCTTCAGTTCGACAGAGCTATTTCAAGAAATAAAGTGATGACCTGACCTTGCTTGACGTTTTGGTTGTGCTTTTAGTGCGATTCCTTGCGTAGTTTGCTCGCTAGGCGAAATTTCATTCCCTTATATTCATAATTAGTGAAAGGCGGGCAGCTCTTACACCAATGGCGACTATGTCAGATCAGTCGACTAACTTTAACTCGCTCTAAATCTCGAATCATTAACCTTATGAATTCAATTTTACCCTACAACGAATTGCAAATAATATACCGTTCACTTACCACATTTTCAGATGTCACAGGATGCTTCGTCTTCATTTTTCAAAGCAGTTATTTTCAAGCATTGCCAATTTTATATCTAAATCCTACTTGTCCTGGAGCAAACTTGACAAAATACCTACTCACCGTACCTCCACCGTGACAAAACCAACAGATCTCTCTACGCGCGGTTCGTTTGGCGCCAAATACATTCCAAAATCAAATCAAACCATGTTGGATGAAAATTGTCATAGATTTTAAAATCACGTGAAATGGAAACTGTAATTGATTTTATTTATTTTCCATACATTTGCTTTATTTCAAGTATCCAGCCGTTGGCGCTTGTGCAGGAGACTGAAAAAAGAAAATTTTGTTTCACTGGACACCCACCCCAAATGCCTGCGCATGCATGCATATTTTGCTCGCCAGGGTCTACAAAACTGACAAGAATGAGTCCCACTTTATAGGGAAATTATTGAAAACTGACTGCTGCAAAAATAGTCCAAAGCGGATAAACTCCATAGGAGATAGCGGGAATTTTTGATCACTCTCAGTCTATCAGTCTATCCATTTTTCCAAGCCGGAAAATTAACGAGCGCGCGGGAGGGGGAGGATAGTCGCAATATTTTCTATAGAAATGGGATCCCTGTGTGGCTATGTAACTAGTTCCCATAACTCCTTTGGGTCATTGTGTTGTTTCCCCATTATCTATTGTAGGTATGTTTGCAGATGTCAACCTTTTAGAAACAGCTGTATAGTAATCAAATTATCCTATTACACTGTTCTATCACAGGTGTTCAATGAAATGAAGAAAGATCGCTTCTTTTTGGATGTGAAGACCTTTATGTTAGTTAAATACACCTTTCAACTGATTCTTTAGATTGAAAAGGTCACCAGTTACTTAAAGTCTGACTCGGAAGTAAAAGTGAAGCGAGGGAAGGATCTGTTAGCATTCCGCTTGTGTTACTTCAACCCCACAATGCATCAGTATCACTCATTGTTAAACTTGCAAAACTGGTTAGCCCCACAAATATATCAGAGTTTTAAATTTTAAACAAACCGTAAGCATAATAGTGAAATGGGGCGATTGCGGATATTCAATGATAAAAGAAGGAACACAATTTAAGTTAAATACAGTTTTCTTTATTCAGAAGATGGTGAACCGGCTAGGTCTTCATTACATTATTTATGTCACCAAAACCATTTGCATCCATGATACTTTATAATTGTTGCGTTTTGGCCTATAAGCTACGTCTTAGCTACAATGGAATATTCCTCTCTGTTCAAATATATATGTGTCTATATTGGATTGGTGGTAAAAGACTAAATGAAAGCTAATCTTGAAGCGATCGGACAAGGGAATGGGACAAGGAAAGTATAAAAATGTCTCTGAAAGATGCCAAGCAGCAACCACAAAATATATTTAGGATGCAAGTGGTCTTTAATAAAACAACTACAACTATTCAGCGCTTTCTTTATTTGTGGTACTTGTTCTTAGAGCAAGTAACACTTGCTGATCATGAAAAACTCGAAAGGCGGGCATTTTTTCATAACAACATAGTCCTACCTATATAAAAAAAACATTGGGGGAAAATCAGCAACAATCTTCGTTTCAGTTCGATTACACGCTTTTGTTACAAGAACCAGTAAATTTTGGCTGAGCCTCGTTGTTCTTAAGCTTTTGCACAATTTGAGCCTCAACTGTTCTCAAATTGTTCTTGTTTCCATCATGTCGGTTATCAGTGCAAACATGTTGGTAATCCAAACAGGGTTTTGCCGGCAGCCAGCAGCAAGTTAAGTGTACAAAAACACAGTTTTGGGCAAGAAATTCTCTAACTCTCTTGCAACATCGTGTTGTGTTTTTCAATAAAAAAAACTTGAAGTTACATTTGCATCTGAAGCCGAGCCTCAATTGTTCTTAGCTTGTTCTTATAATTTTTGGACAATTTTGAGCCTCGTCAGTTGTTCTTATAAAATTGTTCTTATAAAAAAGCGTGTATTACACACATAACATTTGCTTGGATGGGCAATCTTTGAACTTTAAATATCGACAATAATCTTAATTCAATGCATCGATGCTTAAAACCTTGTTGAAATTAAAACACTACTTCTGATCATTTTAAACTTGTGTGTACAGGTAATGATTTTTTGTTGACTATAACTAATACGACCATGATTAACACTATCAGTGAAACTACATACGTTACCAAAATGTGCTTTTCCTAGATTTTTATAACTGTATCACTGTTAGAATTACAAACGTTACACAAAATGTGCTTTTTCATAAATTCTTCCAAAACTTTGGTAAAACCACAAGCAGACTCGTTCTCATCTGGCATTAAAAATATCAACACTGACCTCAATTGTCAAGATATCCTCAAACTATTTTTAAACATTCTAGAAGGTCTTCAATCTAAAGCAGTCTCACCTTATTCAAGCAATATCACTCACTTTGGTGAAGTCACATACACAATTTCATCTGGCACAAAAATATTTACTGACATCAGGTATCCCAAAAATGTTTATATTTTAAAAAAGAAAGTTCTAGAACAGCATGGTAGATGGCTGCACGAGAAGTTTGGGCGAATTATGAAAGCAGAGTTCTGTTCAAGTACCAGAAACTGTTCTCTGGGTCGTTAGCAGTCTCTACTGGTTGGCGTAAATTATAAGAGACGAGTTCTGTTCAGGTCTTCGTTGTTGTCACCGGCAACTGTTCTCTGGTCGATAGCAGTCTCTTCTGATTGGCGTGAATAATAAGGAACGGGTTATGTTCAGGTCTTCGTTGTTGTTACCAGAAACTGTTCTCTGGTCGGTAGCAGTCTCATCCAAGTTTGCAATCCAGTTGATAAGGTATAGTCATGTCCACCGTAACGATCGAATGTATTCACAAATTCATTTGGCATAAAGAGAAACAAGTCACTATCGTTGTTTGTATTCTTGGTTGTGCTTTCTGCAGAGCCACAGAGTTTGAGTGTGAACACGAGTTGGAATCAACTCACCGAAGGCGGTCGGGTTCTCTTCATATCGATGGTTTAACAGGTGTGCCAGCTGCCTCCTACTGAGACCCTCCGCTACTTCTGGGTTGCAAATATTGACTTCATCAGCATCTCTGGCGATATCTGGGTACATTTCTCTGAAGTCTTGTAGTAACTGCTTTGCGTATTCGGCTCCCTCTTTAGCTGCCATAGGAATAAGCCTCGCTCCCGGTGCTGCGAGGGCAGCACCACTGAGAGGAACCTCTAGCGCAGTTATGCATCTGAGAACTTGGTAAGCTCGTTTGCCATATTTTTTGACAAAGTCCCTCGGTTTCCATAAGCGAAGACCAGGCGAATCGGTCAGGTGTGATCCTTGGGGGTACTCACACAACAGATGAACCGCCCATCCATCTTTCAACAGAGAAAGAATACGATTCGACAAAGAAAGTAATTTTTTGTTTACGGGTAACATTACAAAGAACTTCGGGCATACTGCGTCCTCCATTCTTTCTTCTTGGCGTGGCAGCTGATCGGATACTTTCCAGTCATGCTTCAGCTTCCCTTTAAGAACATCTTCCCATCGGCCGAGTTTGTGGTTTTCGCTACACATCACAACACGGCAATCCTCCTGGACGCGCACAAGGTAGCCATCTTGAATTATACATGTTGAACACGCCACATACGTAGTGATTCTTGCGTTGTTCTTTGCCACTGATCTGATCATTGCATCAACCTTCTGCATGACGCAGCAAGGGCGAGGACCTCGAACAGTTACTGCAAGTCGCTTTTGATAGTGAATAATTTCTGTGTGAATGCAGTGTACACCAGGACTTGTAGATTCCTTCGAATAAAATCTTTCGTGGTGTTTGCAATGACTGCGGGGGCTGCTCTTGAGGAAGTAAACAACGTGGTTGGAAGAGTAAAATGTAGTACTTCCTTTGTGGAAATCTTCCTTAGCTCTGTTGACGGCAACAATGTATTGCGAAAAAAAATCAAAGGAAATGTCTTCAAATTGAAAGACTTGAGTAACTTGGTTTTCATCTTTGTCGGGTTCCAGTGGCCACGTGTTTCTATTGGGCATGCCGGCAGGCAATTTACACGGAAAAAGCCATTCGTCATCTTTCACTGGAAAGCAAATACCGAGTTCACAAAGGAGCTTGATAATACTTTCATGATTCTTTTGGGGAATTTCTGTCCATGCTTTCATGAGTTCGTTTTGAGTTAGTAAACCCTGCTTTATGAAATCCTTATCAAAGGAAATTAGCGTGCAGAGTTGGTTTGACAACCACTGTGGATCTAGTACCACCAAATCAGGACCCCCTTGTCGGGACACGATGTACCCCGTGTTTTCCAGAAACTTCATAACGGCCTCAACTGATTCTCTGGGAATATCATGACGCTGAGCAAACTCTTGAAATTCTTCTCTAGTCATAAGTGGTACTTTCTGGGGGGATTCCTCTATCTCTTTGGCAATGGCTTCTTCAAATTTACTCCATCTGGAAGGGATTTCTTCTACTAAAATCTTTCCTCCTTCAACCTCCATTGTTGCTTTTAGCTTCTCTGTGCTGGGGTTCTTTCCCCAAGGGACCCAACTAGGCGGTGATTTTTTTATGCTGCTTATTTCCTCGTAACCTACAATGTGTGGCAAATGTAAAACTTCTTGTTCGCTTTCTCCGTTGTTTGATATACTGTTACCACTCTCGACTTCTTGTGGTGCTTTGGAAAGATTCAACTTCTCCATCAGAACTTCAGGCTTGCAAACAAGGCAAGAATCAACAACGCTGCCTTTCGCAGACCTCTTTTGATGGTCTTTGTGCCCACGCTGGAGCAATGTGAACACATCACATCTCACGCTCTCCAGTACTGGTAAACTGAGCCTCTCGTCATCGGCATGTGTTCCTACAAGAATAACTCTTGCATTGGGATCATGCAGGTTTAACACCTCTAGCCAGGTTTGAAGACGGCCCAATTTGCTTTCCCCATAGCCAAATGCTGCAAGGTTGAATACAACCACGTAAAGAGAGCCGGCACTTGTGAAGAGCAAGTGTGTCTCTAGAAAATCTGCATCACCTCCAGTATCAAACACTCGGCACTCCAGGTCTTTGAGCTGAAGACTGCGGATGTCGATTCCTTGTGTCTTGTCTATTTTCTTCGTGTACCTTCCCGACGTTTCTTCAAGAGCTCTGATCATAGTACTTTTGCCCACAGCCGCATCACCAAGAACATGCAGTTTGAAGACCTTGTTCGGTAGTACTTCTCCCACTTCCCGCAAGTAAACTTGAATATCTTCAAGTTTTGTTCCCATCAACGCAGTAAGTGGGTTGTTGTTGAAATCAACGTCTTCAATTTTCTTTAGGGCACCGATAACAGAGATTGGTAGTGTTTGAATCTCGTTGTCATTGAATATGAGGTGCTTCAGACAACTAGGAAAGTTTTCTGGGATACACTGAATTTGATTTTGGCCAGAACTAAGACATTTCAAGTGAGTGAAGTTGCTTAAGGTAAATGCAAGGGACCTCAGGTTGTTGTCATTAAGATTAAGATATTCTAAATTAGTTAGCTTTTCAACTGCTTCCGAAAGATTTGTCAGACGATTGTGCGAAAGATTAAGCAGTTCAAGACCCTCAACGTGGCCAAAACATTCGTCTGGTATACTCTCGATATCACAGTAGGTCACATCAAGTTGCTTAAGGTTTGGCATGTCTTTTGTTATCAACTCGCCAAACTGTACCTTTCCGCCAGTTGTACCAATGATAGACAATCTTTCAAGATGTTCGGCTTGCATCAATGTCAGAATATGGACAAGGTCCTTGACATCTTGGTTGCAGATAACAAGAGCAAATGGAGAAGCAACAGCTTGTTGAAAAGGAGTTTTATGATCGTCAATGCTTGTGCCTTCTAGTGAGCGCAAGAGCTCCTTGCAGTCTTCTTCTTTTGAAATCATAATCACTTGGCTGCCAGGCTCTAGTGCGGCATACCCTTTAAGGTCCTAAAAAAAGAGAAGAGAAGGAGGAAAAAGTACTGTTTTTGGCTCTAAAGTTTTCCGTTTGATAAAATTTCACAAAGTTCAGAGGTAGTGACATCTTGTAATTTATCTATCAAAATCTTATCAAGTTATCAAAGCGCTTGTTTGTGCGCGCTCGAGTTCTCTGTTAGAGTAAAATGACGTTGCACGGCCACATGCTTTTCAAATATTTTTTTTTGTTATTGGCTTATTTTCGGGCGATTTTGTATGCCGAATAGTTAATACAATTAAATCACTTTCTGTAAATATTCAGTGGTGCCCAATAGTATATGGACCTCATATATTAGGTAACAAATGACGGATATTTAGTCGCTCAACAACATTTATCTCTCTCTCTTAGGTGCTATTTTTCTACCCTTTCCTCCCAGAAGGAGGTTGCATCAACCCCTTCCTTAATTTTGCTAACTAATTATCGACTGACTCAAAACTTTGCATGCCCATTGCACACTTGGTCATAATTAGTAGACGATAATTTGTTCAACTATAACTGGTAACAAATTGCTTAATTAATTGAGTTATGCCTCGCTCTTGGCCTCTTTTGGTTTAAAAGTAAGAAAAACGAAGCCGCCCTCTTGAAAACGTATTATTTTGCTAATATTTTGGTATTATACCAAAGATTTTTTTCAGGCTTTGAATTTGAGAATGTAATTACTAGCGATTTCTCAAAGGTTATCGTGAACTCCCCTCCCCCTCCTAATATCTTAACTAAGAGACATGCCGAGGAGAAAGGCAATGCTTCTCTGTACTGAACTCAGTTTCCTGTTCAAACTGTCAGAAACGTTGTTTAAAAAGTTTCTTGTTTGACATCATAAATCTCTTAATGTTTCTAAACATTTGCATAAAATCGTGTCGGTATACTGACGTACAAACACACTTGAGGCGGAAGGGGGGGGGGTTATTTTAGTAAAGGGGCGAGAGAACGGTCGTTAAAAGAACAAGAGGTTTGAAAAAAGCCTAACTCGGCCCGGACCCTTACCATAACTGTTTTTAAATTGACTGAAACAGCGTACCTTTCGAACTCCTTTGTTCATATATTTCCCCTTTACTATATAGTCACATTCGTAGCTGGTCCGCACAGCGTGAAAGCAAACTGAAGCGCCTGCTCTGCAGGCTAAACAAACCCAGTTGATCTGTAACTTAGAATCTTGCTGAATATTATATTTACCATTAATATCTGTCAAAACAACTTGATAAGTCGGATATAGGTACAAATTTTTTCACTACTGACAGTAAACAACTTTGTCAGTATGGTCGCTGACATCCTACAATTGCCGTTGAGCAGAATTGCAAGACAACAGAACAAATTTAAAAAACAGGAATAATCTCCTCTTAATTAATACTTTTTATCTCACAATTCATTTTGCGAAGATATTACAAAAATATCAGCACCAGATATTTATATTCGGTCACGTTCGCAGCTGGTGGACTCAGCGTGAAAGCAAATGGAGCGCCTGCTGTTGGAGAGAGAAGTTGTATATTTGTTCTGTTTTTCGGTAACTACCGAAGAGCACATATGAAGTGCTATCTCCTAGTTTTACTAATAACGTTTCCACGAAGGCATTTGAAAACACGATAGTCGGTATTTGCCGGGATATTTGTTTGTCGCTGTGGACTATGGACGAAAAGTTAAGATCATCTTTCATCTCTATTTCTGGCACGCCGTGACGCATGCGCAAAACATCTCGACACAACCAAAAATAAAAAAAAAAGAACCGGAGCTGAAAGCTCAACTCGGTGCCTTCCGGGCCGAGTAAAAACAAAAAAGTGAAATGGTTGTGGAGAGAGTTGGGTAAGTGGGTAGGTAGGAAAGGAAAGAAAACCCTATATATTTTTCGTAAAGTCCTCTTCCAACAAAAGAATATATATGCAAATCAGAAATGAGCACACTTTGATCAAATTTGATTGCAAATTCCACGTGTGCAAAGTTGTGTGTAAATAAAAATGGCGCAGAAAGATTTTCTTTTGAATCCTGTCGAAAACCCAATGGATCTAGATAAAGATCTTTAATAAGTAATTTTAGCCTATAATTCAACGAGAGAGGAGAGCTTGCGAAAAGCTCCAACATAAAGGAATAACTAATATTTTTACAGGGGGCAACTCCATAACCAAAATCATGCCTAATCACTAGCAGCGGCCCGAGAATGCACAATAGAGACAACTCAGGTATGGAAACTCTATTTGTGTCATTTGCACCAATTTACGACGATTTTACGAACACGATATTTATTTCCATGGAAAGGCTTATAAAATCGACTCATCAATCACCCGCATCACTCTACCGAACTTATTTTGCCTTTGCTTTTATGTATTCCAAAAATGATACTCGACGTTCCGCAAAAATCATATAACGGATTCAATTGACATGTCAGTGAATAAGCAAAGAGTTAATACCAAGTCATGCTGTCCGGTTGCGCAGAAAATGATTCTTTTCTTAAAACCAACGACAACTCAAACGGTAGCATAGATTTGCCCTTAGAGGAAAAGCTGGGCTTTACGTGAGATACGTTTACCACTGAACTAAATGACTCGTTTAGACTTTTACGCAATTGATGTAGATCTCAACAGCGTCTTGTATAATTTTGTAGTAAATTAGCATTACGTAACTCGGCTTTTAAGTATAGGACTGTTTTAACCAAGAAACAGGTCGACTGATAATGCAAATATTGGCCGCTTCAAGCAACAGGTAGTTTCAAGATTATACGCTAACATAAATGATCGGACTATTACGGCCTACACTTCTTCTATAAGAATAGTTCTCAAAGAGCACTTGTATTATGCTTCTTTCTTTCTTTTCTCCTTTCCGTGTGAATAGACCTTTGTCACGCTTTTGAATACCTGATGTTAGCACTCTGCAAGTACCAGAAATGGAAAGAAAAGGTCAAAGTTAGTGTACCAAAAATTTGGGGATTTAATACTGAAAAGTATGGCGTTTGTAAAGTGTTTAAAAACAGAAAATTTAACTAAGAATATATGGGAGTTTTACGTTGGACGGGCATTGATGCCCGTCCAGCCTCGATACCATGTAAATGCTCATAAATTCCCTTTTAAA
>JAOEJI010410412.1:0-10075 GCA_025448255.1 Umimayanthus chanpuru
CACAGAACTGTATACACACAGCACTGTGAGTACTTTACCACTGTCATTATAACATCCAACACGCTTTGTGTCAATCAGTTTTATGAGTCCTCTGTCTTGACTACGACACCACTGCTTCAAAAAGTACTGTACATGGAGCTGCATACAAACGGCACTGTGTGTACTTTACCACTGTCATTATGACATCCAACACGCCTCGTGTCAATCATTTTTATGTGTTCCTTCTCTTGACTACGACACCACTGTATTCTGTATATACACGGCACTGTGTGAACTTTACCACTGACCTGTCATTATAACAGTATTTTTAACTTGGCCTGGGAAGCCCGGACCGACGGGCCTCATGTCAATCAGACTTTGTGTGACATTTGAGTTTCTTCACCACAAGACTTGGAAGCAAGACAACTACAGCAATTCCAGCAAGTTTAAAAAGAAAATTCAAAGTGAAGAGATCGTCCAGCGAGTTTAGTTGAGACAGAATGCAGCCGGTTTGACAGCAAATAAAATTGTACGGCATAAGACCTGAAATTCAATAAGACAAACTTTGGTAAGATATGTGGTTTGTAGCTGTGTATCTGTTGAACATTAACAACAAACGTACAATCTAAATAACAGTACATGAACAATGTTGCTGCCACACTGTAGATCTGTGTTGCTAAAAGTTGAACTAAACTTCCGGGGGTCGAAACTTGATTATTTTTAACTATATTAACTCAGTTTTATCTGGTCCTGAAAGAAAAAGTAACCAGTCCTAAAAAAATGTGCAATAAAATGAACACCTATACTGCTTGGATTCTTACAAAACTGAACGTTTCCGTATGACCTTCAAGAAAAGTTAACTGCAATGTCAGGCTTGTTAATGGCATTTCTAAGGTGGTTTGACTGGTCCCTAGCTAAATTAACCGGCTATGGCCAGTGTCCCGGGGATCCCCCCCCCCAAAAAAAAGTAATTCGCCCCCCAGAGCAAGATCTCTAATGATTTGCCCTCCCCGGGGCGAAATCCCCAGTAAGTCCGCCCCTCTCGATTGCCTCATTCTGGGAATTTCGTCTCTCAAAATACATAAAAACACAACAAACGCAACAGCAACACTTCCAAACTGAACCACAAGGGATAATTTCTTCTAAAGTATTTAGCTTATAAATTGCTAGATATTTTAAGTCACAACTATAACAAACTGACAAGTTTTTATCTTCAGATGCGAAATTGCTAAGTTAACCATCGCCATAAAAACGTTTTTCGCTTTATTTCTCTGTCAAGGTTAAAATAGTTTGCGTGAGTTAGTACATCTTCAGAAATTCAAAAATCCAGGGTATTCCGGGGATGTTTTACCGTTTTTTCCAGCCAGGGCTTTTCAGGGCTCTTGAAGCCCAGAATGAAAATAACGTTCACATCGAATTGTTTAAAACAACATTTAATAGTTAATGTAATTACTGTAAAGCCACAATGTACTCCAAGTGCATCGTTTCAATACTAAGCAGTGGTTTCTAACACAAAATGAAGTTTTGAAAATGATACGAAAATTTACAATCTCGATTGTTACTTGTAATGAAAACAACAAAATGCACCATCTGAGGCATCTCGCGAATTTATTTTTTCAAAAAAGTTCTGTGAGATTTTCCAGGGCTTAATAAAAAAAAATTCCAGGGCTTTTTCAGGGGTTTCCAGGGATTTCCAGGGCTTCAAAAACTTTCCAGGGTTTTCCAGGATTTCCAGGGCCTGTACGAACCCTGTTATAAATTGCCAAACATCTTGATCTATACTTCAAGCATTCGCAAAATATTAATGTATCTATCTGTGGTTTTATTGACTTCATTGAGTGAAGCCATAAGTGTGGTCGATCGACGGTGATCTCAGTTTGGTCAACTGTCCTGAATTTCTGTGGTGCAATCATCAAAACCATGGGAGAGCAACCACAGGATGGGGGGGATAATTTCTGTTTTTTAACTTGAGAATGTCCAGGGGGGACTAATAAGTTAATTGCTCTTGGAATGGAGTATTGGGAAGTTTATTACATGTACAAGTAACTATCAAAGTTCTCATGACCCAAAAAAGAAGAACACTCACCTATTAGTATGGAGAAGAAAAACTGCACAATTGGAACACCAAGTACTGGAGAAGACATGTTAAGAAACCAGTTTGGAGACATTGGGAATATTCGTAAAAACAGAAGGAAGAAAAACAACTCATCTGAGTTCTCTTTAACCTGTTGAGAAATAACAAAACAAAGGAAGATTTACAAAAAAATCTACACTGTACACATGAAAACTAATAATTCTTCTGATATAAAATGAAGATGACTGACTCTACAACATACAACATAAAATTCAGGTGCTCCCCGCTGGGCTTTTCAGCAACCTTTACACATCAAATGCATGGGTCAGAGCTTGAGGGTCTTAGCCAGACCGCTATCAGTGGTTCACAATGATTTTTTTCCAAGACACTAAGTTCAGTGCCCTCAGTTAAAAGTCCACAACAACGGCATTAGCCTACTCTTATTGAAAAGCTAGTGTGTGGGTTCTTTTAAGTCCCCCGATAGAATGTCAAGAGACTAGATCAACGGCTTTTAAAACATCCCCATCCACAGATGGTGTGACAAAAGAAGGTCACCCAAAGTTAAACCCTCGACCGGGCCATGGCTTGAACCTGGAACCTTCTGGTTGGCAGTCAGAGATCTTACCAAATGAACTAACCTCGCACACTCACACCTACCAACATGAAACAGCACATGCAAGTGCCCACCTCAAAAGCACAAGTTTTACACATAGATTATTTTCTTCACCACAGGTCCCCCCCCCCAAAAGAACAGATGGAATCTGTAGTGAAGGAAATTAGACATCTTCATATACATTTGAGGATAACGTATTCAAAGAGATAGTGGAAGTGTTTTGTAAATTTTTGACCAAAATGTTAACAACAGGGCCACAGTATTCACCCATATTTCGGGTGGGGATCCAAGCAGCAACACACAACCATGAACTGACCAGTAAAAACAGTGGGGTTGCAACACACTCTGCTAATCCTAATTAAGGCTGCAAATTTAAGATGTTTATGGCTACAGATTCTTTAATTATGAGAACCATACCATTTCCCATCAGATTATAATCAGGCAATTTCTATATCCCAGGCCCTCCTTTCTGAAATTTCTGGATCTGCCTTTGCATGCTAGACATTTTTCGCAAACAAAATCTCTCTCTCACATACACACACACACAAACATACAAAATTTAATGTGGAATATATGGGTTCTTGTTCAGAGCTATTTCAAGAAGATTGATTTTTAAAAAACATAAAGCTAAAACCAAGACAAAATGGGATTGTAAGGAGCATTGCAATTCGGCCAATGGAATTAGATTACTACAGTATGTTCCTGACAGCCAGTTTCAGAAATTGGTGATAGATTTTCATCAACTTTCATCTTTCATCACCAAATTTCAAAACCAAAATCTAGTTATGCACAACATGTACAGCTTCATGTACTACCTCATTCTCAAGGAGAGGTTCTGTAAACAAGATAAGTCAGCACTTCATCATAGTGGCGATTCAGTTTTAATATATAGAAGCTATTCCTGAGCCTGAATGCAACAAAATTCTCCAGAAGACATCATTAGCTGCAAAAAGAAAACACGCTTCGTTCGTTCAATTCCACATTTCACAATTTTATTCCACCAGGCGTTCCTTGCCACAACCGATTTGCGCCTGGGCTCCAGTCTAACTAATATGTCGATTTTAATTGGATGCAAACTTGTTTTTCTCAGCCAATCATTTTAATCGTTATACTAAAAATTTATCTGGGACTTGTTTTGCTCCGGAAAACTGAATCTTTGTTCTTTTCTGTTATACTCTGTTTACGGCGGTAAATTTGAAGTGAAAGTGAAGAAAAACAATCCCAAGCTATCTGTCAATATAATGCAAGAGATCGAGAAAGAAACTATGCACCAGGAGTGCTTCATACCAACACTTTTGTCGTGATTCGATCAACTGGCAAATATGAAATAGTGTGATTTTTCCAGCTGAATTTTATTTTTATGTCTTTGTCTTTAAAAATTAAATACAAGAGAGACAGTCTTACTAATTTTAGATCTCAAAAAGCAAGGGAAAACCTAAGGAGAGGGTGCTGAGGAAATCAGAAGGGCGTTTGAAAAAAATGGAAGGGCGCTAAGGTAACAAAAGGTACGGCGTCATTTTGTTTCAGAATGTGATTTATCACCATCTTATTTCGCCATAAAACATACTGCTTCATAAAAAACGGGCCTCTTGATAAGAACAAGAATTACGGTGAGAGAAAATTCCTTTGGGAACAGTTTTATGGTTATTTAAATGTCCGCATAATTTGCTATTTTTTTCCGCATAATTGACCAATTCTTCCTAGTCATTTGCTCTAAAACTACCGCGTAATTTGTGATTTTAACTGCGTAATTGACCGAATCTTCCGCGTAATATGCTCTCAAATTTCTGCGTAATTTGCTATTTCTTTCCACATCCAGTCAGATGCCCTGGATTTGGTATTCAAAATACTTCAGCATATATGTATGTAAATCGCCTCAGATTTTGTCTTTTGTGATTAAATTTGCATTTTTCAAAAGTTAACCTTAGTTTCTAGTATGTAGCTATCCTATCTGTATGTAATTACATGTATAAATGTATAACTGAGCTTGAGTGGTTCTCAATCTACAACACCTTGTTCTGAAGAGCAAGAATTCTGTCTGGGACAAACTCCATCAACAGCGTTTTACCAAAAACTTTGGAGATGAGAAAGCAGCAAGTTGCACCACACCCAGTCAGAATGCAAACCAGTGGAAAGCCAATCCAAACTCCGAACAAAGCTCCAGCAAGAAGGTTCTTTGAGAAAACAAACTTGCATTAGCTAAAGATTAAGTATTAGAACTTCAAATTTACAAACTTATTACTGTTATTTATTTTCTCTATCAACTCCGAAGATCTAGTTGTTCAAACATGGGTCAAATTTAACCCATGCTTACAAGTTCTTCACCTGTGAAAACGTAATCAGGTTCTTAAAAAATACTGTGACAATTGTAACAATAATTATATTAGCTAAAATAATAATAACAATCATAACCTTATTTATATGGCACTTTTTTCCTGAGGAGCCCAAAAGCACTGCATAGTATTAATATATCTCTAATTTATTTAAGAAAAATATTGCTGCATAAATATTATGTATGTAGCTTATCTGATGCCTTAAAAGTTGCTATACATGTACAAATATTTAATCAATTTGTTATTACCAGTACATAATAACAACAACATTAATTCAATAATAATAATAGTAATAATAATAACATTTAATATCATTTTTATCATAAATGTAATAACAATATTGTTATTATTATTATCATTATTATTATTATTATTATTACTATAATTATAATCAGTATTGTTATCATTATTAGATGATTACAATGTTTAAAATTATTATAATTATGCATACAGCTAACAAGCTTACCATAAACACAGAGCCAGGGATGGCAAAGGTCTGTTTGTAAACATATGCACTGCAGAACAACAGCACTAAGTATCCCTTATGGTCTTTTTTATACTCTTTCAAAACATCTGCCAGAGACTTCAATTCTTCTAAACTGCTTGGAAAATTCAGCTCTTTCCTGAAACAAAGGAGTTTTCAAAAAAAATCAAGTTTCACCATCCCTATCATATGTTTTTTTTTTAATTTATTGAAGATTTTCTGCACATATGAGCTATACACTACATTGTTCTAGATAGTGTTTTATCTAAAGACCTTTTGAATGCTTGTGTCAAACCAGCGCTTTCAATTAATTGCACTGGATGAAGGAGAATGCATACTAATTATGTCATTTTAGAAAATAAGTCTTGCATGTAATATCCTGCATATCACCTTTGATGCCATCCAATCTCAGACTTTGGATACCATCTTGGGCTGGCATGCTTATACAATTTGCCTCAACATCACGCTACCATTGGTGGTATGCTAATTACCCTATGTTCAGCGGGAAACAGATTGCAGGCTAAGATCTCGAATTTCAAGGACATTTTTTTGCTGTTTTCCTGTGGGAGGCCGACTTTTGCTGTTTTTCTCCGAAGCAAGTGAAGTTGTGTTGATTTATTCGATCTAATATGAGCAAAGCTGTTTTCAGAACATCAGAATGCTGTACAAGTTGTAACAGGTGTTACAATTCATTCCGTAAACTACACAGTGTGTACCAGGCCATGATGTGTCAATTGACTCAATTTAGCTGCTTTCGAGTCAATTTAACTTCTCTCTGGATACGGAGTTGTGACACTCAACTGATATACTTGCCTGGGCCATTGAGCAAAATTGATGAGATGAACAATGACCATTTGAAATTGCTGGGCTATGAAGTCGTGTCAAGTACTATGAATGATTACAGCCGATACCGAAAGCATTGCACTGATCTTTGATCACTTCTAGACTGGGAATTAATTAATGTCAGTGCAGGACTGCAATAATTGTAATATTTTTGTCCTTCAAGTTCAAATTAAAAGTGGCAGAACATTTTAGAAATGCTTCTGAAATTCGAAAATTTAGTAACACTATCAATGCCAAATAATAATAACAGGGCTTTCTTGCAGAATACCCGGCCACTCGAGTTAATTTAAGTTAATTTATTACTGTGCATTCCTCGTTCTATAGAAAGATGTGCGCACTAGATTCCAGAACAATAGTGGCCGGGTATTCTGTACCCTGGGTACCAAAGGCAATACTCACTCAAATCGGAACATTCGTATCAAAACAAGCTGCAAAGCATGAGACTGAAGGCCAATCGCGAGTAGCCTCTGACTGCAAACTGTTGCAATCTCACTTCCATGCTAACTTGTCACGTGCACTAAAATATCGTTACTCGTGAAACCGATTTTTCAGCACAGTGTGAGTGATGGTGACAAGAGAGCTGTCAAAACTTGTTTACATGTGTTTCACGTGCGAAAGTTGAATGCTAGATCGAGCGATCCAAGTAGAAGCGTCTTTAGTTATAATAATTTTTGTATATCTATGCAAGGAATCAGAAGGTCCGAAATCTTTGGAGAAAGCACTTCTGATAAGAACAAAGACGTCCGAGTCGGCTCGTTGACAATTTTCAGCTCTACAAAGACAGTGCCTCAGTCTTCCAATACATTTAGCTACATTTCCTAAAATGTTATCGACTTTGACCGGAAAATTCGAAAAGTGCGTAAAAATACTGAAGTTGGAGCTGCCCCATTTCAAAGCAAGATCAGTCTGTAGTCATTGAAAGAGCAGGTCAGTCAGTAGGCCAATTTGAGAGAGTGAAGCACCGTTAACTGCCTTTGAGCACTGTTGTGAAAACCTAAATTAAATGTGATGCCATTGGAACTGGGCAAACCATAGTTAATAGAGGGCAAACAGACGCTGCAAGTCTATTCACTTATGTTTACATACAATAAAATTATCGAGGGTACTGATACTGGGGTTCACGCAGCAGCTTGTAGAAGGTTACACAAACATAAGTATGCTGTCAGTGCGATGCTAAGGTGCGAAGATATAAAACCTGAAGCGTTGGATACTATTTGTAAAAACATTAGGAGTGCAAGGCGCTGTGAAGTTAAAAAGTCGAGCGTGTATGATCTGAAGGAACAGGCACCAATTCTGCACAGGGTGTTCGCCGCCTCTTTTCAGAAGCATGAGGTGAAGTGTGATAAAACCGGGGTGAAATGATAGAACGTTCGAGAAAGAAACCCAGAAATCACAATGACAAATCTGTGCCGTTGCATACAAAATTTCGGGACATAACAAACATCAGCGACTTGCCAAACCTCAGTGTCAGGAGTATTGCATGATTGGTCCTTCCATGCTCTAAATGCAACTTTAAAAAGCCGCCTTCTGCAGTTTATTCAAGCTTTCAAACTCTCGAAATTCATCCTCGCAACATTTATATTCATATCATCACTCGAGCTATGCAAGCTTCTTTGTTGCTTTTTGAGAATATGAGGTCAAGTTTCAGAAGGCTGACAAACCAGTTTGCTCACGTGATAGCGTTCGGCCTATCAGCAGCAAGGTACAGATTCTGTACCAAATTTTAGCATGGAAGTGAGATTGCAACCGTTTGCAGCCAGAGGCTACTGGCAATCGGCCTTCGGCCTCACGCTTCGCAGCTTATTTGATACGAATGTTCCGATTTGAGTAGCGAGTATTGCCTCTGGTACCCAGGGTAGATATTCTGCAGTTAATAACAACAAAAACAGCACCAGCAAAAAAAAAATGGAAACAGTTGATGACAACTTTGGCGATCCATTACTTCTCATAAAATTGTCTGTATGACTGTAATCAACTAATTATAATCATCCAAATCGATTATTTTAAGTCATTAACAGCATTATCGATTGATAATCATATATTTGATCGATTTATCAAGGCAAGACTGATGACTACTGGACTAGTTTAGGTTATGTAATGTTTCATATTAATTTACCAATGTATCGACCAGTTTTTTTTAAGTTAGCAAGCAAACTGATAGTTTTTAAAAGTCTTTTTCCGCTTTCGTATTTAAAAAAAACTGCGAGCACTTTAGTCTTTACCACCTACTTGACATCTTGATCTTGTGTGTCGTCATTCAGAGGAGGCAGCCATCTTGATAACAAGTACAAATATCCCGTTGCAGCCAGAAGGATTGAAGTTATTCCAAGGATACAACTAAAACTCTTTTTAAAACTCTCCAACTTGCCCATATCTGTTGATTCTTGTTTCAAATTATAACATACAACATCGATGAAAAATCCTGCAATGTATCTTTTCGCTGACTTCCGGAAGCGTTTTTTCGTGGTCTAACCGCGTTAGACTGGTAACTAGTAGGTCGATAGAGCCAGTCCCAACTCCCCAAGGCTTGCGCGGCTTTTTTTCGCGGCTTTGGCGGCCCTTCAGATCAACTTTAAAAATGTGTCCAGGGTAGCTTGTACGACCGCATCAGATTGTCTGGGTCCAGTTAAATTGTTGTTCAGAGGTTGGATATATTTTATCCAGTGGATAAATTCCTATCCAGTGGATAAAATTTACGCGTTCTTAACCAGTTAACGTTGGACAACGAGCAGATTGTATCCGCTGGATACGGATTTTGTCCACTGGATGGACACTGGATGTAAATAGTGTGACCCCACCCAGGTCACTCAGATTAATCAGTTGGAAACGTACAACTTTTTACTTTTAGTCTCTGTGCCCATTTTCGGCGGGAAGGGGGGGGGGAGCGGGATGAGGGTTTAAAGATAATCCCCATTGGCTGACTGTAGCTAACGGGTATGCTTTTCTGGCCAATGTCAGGTACGGAAAAAAATGTGGATTTACTTTCTGGGTTAGTCGGGAAAAAAAGATAAGGTTTTCGAGGAGAATCCGTGGACCAAAGAGTTCTCCTATCTACTAACACTTTGAGATTTGAATTGAAATAGGATATCAATCAGTTTTTCAGCCGTTTGATCTGAAACAGGTTATAGAAAATTGTCATTTTGGGGTCTGAAACATGATCAAGGTTTGAAGGCTTTGGTGGAACAGTGCACCCCCTTCCCGGTCAAATACGAGTGAGTACTGTGGCCCAATAAATCAACAATATTCTCTTTTAAATTTAAAAGCGTTCGGCCGTAACATGTCTAACATTGGCTTGAGTGGATAGTAACGCTAACTGGATAATAGAAATAATAATAACAATGGTTTGAATGGTTAATAGAGCCCGAACTTAGAGGTGGTAAACAATCATTGTAAGGGACTTGTCAGAAATTAGCAGGGGGGGGAGGGGGTTGAAAATTTTAAATGGAGGGATAGAAATATAATGACCTTTCCCCAGCAAAAAGATTGAAATATCTTGACCCTCCCCCAGAGTTCCTCCCGAAATATTATGACCCTCCCTCTCCCCGTCCCATTAAAATATGAATTTATCTCAAAAAGCTCAATGTTTTTATTTTCATATCGTTCCTCTGTGATACATCACTTCATAATGAAATCTCCACAATCCGTAATGAAATTAGAGAATCAAGTGATGCATTTCAGACTCTTCATCTGACTGACTCATCAGACACCTCATCAATAGTCAACTAATAGTCCGTCTAGTCTGACGATGA
>JAOEJI010410745.1:0-17007 GCA_025448255.1 Umimayanthus chanpuru
CGAACCTTGGTTAGCTTGTAACGTGTAAAGAGGGCATAAGATTCGTGTTTTATGTTTTCTGTTTTTACAAAGTAACCGGGGGGGGGGGGAGGGGTGGGATTGGCGAGATTTTATGAAGGGTTTTAAAGTTTTTCCCTACTCCTTTTATTTTTTAATAGCTGTTACCTATTAGTTAACACGGTTTTCGATGTGATTTCTGACATACCCGCCCTTTTTAATGATTCAAAAAAATTGAAACATGGAAAATTATTTCGAATTTTATCAAAAAATATGTAACTTTTGTTTTGCAATTTTAATTAAAAATTATCATTCTAATTGATAGTTTTGCAAAATAAACTGTTTATATAGGCATACGTGTGCTTACAACTGATTTTTAAAGCAGATTGGGGTAGGAACAATAAAACCGTCGAAATTATCAAAACAAGCAATTTCAGCAAAATTACGTATGTCAGACAGGCAAACAAAGACTACTTTTGCATAGAGCATATAACTATGTCCTGCCAGGTTTTCCATTTTAGACAAGTTGCTTTTTCTTGCAAATTAGTTCATACATTCATCTAACGATATTTTAAGTTTCCTACTATCGAAATGCAAACAAACAACGTCAGCGAAGATCAATCCTTGCTTAGCCGTGGGAGAACTTAACAAGGGTGGATTTCAAGGCGAGTCTTTCCGTTAGGTCCATGTTGGAGAATTGAAAACTATTAAGCCTGGTTCTCATGTGATCTGTAACGATCGGCGACGGTCTGCGGCACGCGGTCGGCGACCAACGATCTGGGTGATCGGGACTGGAAACCAGGCTAAACTCATCGATCGCAGACGGTCGCCGACCGTTACAGATCATATGCAAACCAGGATTAATAGTTGTTGATACTATTTCTGACTTGTTCCATTTGTACTTCAACAGACGTGGTTGTTGGTGCTCCCTTTGACGGTCCTAACAAACATGGGGCGGTATATATCTATTACGGAACCCAAGATGGTATTGAGAACAACTACAGGCAGGTTAGGATATTGACTTTTTTGGCAGCTACTTTCGGACAGCCTTCTCGAAATACTGAAGGGCTGAGACGGGGCTACATCCAGCTTCATCTTTAGCTAGAACATAACAATGCAAAGAAATACAAAAAGAGACAAGACAAAACAAAACAAAACAAAACAAAACAAAACAAAACAAAACAAAACAACAACAATATATTTATTTATTGAGTACCATTGGCGATGTATACATAATTATCAAGAGAAAAAAAAATCAGCAGTATTTATTATCTTCTTGAATATAGATTTACTACTTTTTTTTTCATTTTTTTTTTCAAGTTCCACACTTTCGCACCAGCGAATCAAGTGTTAATTTTCTGTAGTTAGTTTGTATATTTGGGAGAGAAAATTAAGATTTTGATGCTAGTCTAGATTCATAATTATGCTTTTGGTTAACTTTGAAAAAGAAGGAATCGAAAGCGAGTGGCAGATTACCAGTGGAATTGTAATCATACATAAAAGCAGAACAACAAAACAAAGCAGAAATAATGAAACAGAGGAGAAGAAAAAATAAATGTAAGATTTAAAGAATCACATCCCCCAAATTCCCCTTATCAAACTGCCACTTATACTAAAATAAAACCACCAAACCGTCGAGTTTGAATTTGGAAACTGAATCACTCAACAGACAACTTACGCCGAAATTGGTCGAGAAGTTTCAACTGTTCAACTTGTCCTTTTAATATGAAAGAAATTAAATAAAACCGTTGCATACCTCAACTGTAAAAATGTTGTCTTCAGTTAAGTTCCCAACAATATTTGCTACCCAGTTCAGGCTATCATATCTGTCGCATGGCATACCTAGTATTACACCTCATACTTCATGTCACATTATATCATACATCATACTGCATTAGACTAACAGTATGTCAAGTCGCTGATCAATACCATAACCCATCGCCTTACATACCTCGTGTATTACTGAGACTGGTTGTCAAGTCGCTGGTTTTGTTTAAGACCTTTCAGTATCAGGTAGCTGAAACGTGCTTGCAACAAAGAAAGGAACTTGCGTATACATTAGTATCTCTTGCTGAGTTGTGCCAATTGTGTTGTGATATAATTTGTAGGTTAAAACACGCCCGGGGTAGGCAATCGAACATAATCGAACACATTTATAATCGAACTTAATCGAACGTAATCGAACAAAATCGAACGATTATGTTCGAGTATGTTCGGCAATCGACCGAATTATGAAAGCGTCTTCAGCTTACTTCATCCTCGCAGGTCGGGTTTTAAATAGTTCTGACCCTGTCCCGAATATCCGGTAAATATACAGTATTTACTGAAATCTATGAAGGCAGAAACGCGACTAGCATGATTTCGCTGTTCTGGGTAGTGTTTAAAAACAAACAAATGGAATATATCGAACAAAATCGAACAAAATCGAACAAAATTGAACAGAATCGAACAAAATCGAACAAAATCGAAGGACTAAATTCGATTAGGTTCGATAATCGTACTCACTGAAAAGTTTGGGTTCGATTTTGTTCAATTGCCGAACATAATCGAACTTAATCGTTCGATTGTGTTCGATTATGTTCGATTACGTTCAATTACCGAACGTTCGATTGCCTCGGGAAACACGATCAGAACCCATCAACTAAAGCAGAGCTGTTTGCAAACTTAATATGCGATTCCCGTTATCGAACAGAAAATCTCGGCATCCCAGCTGGAAAAGCCTGGCAACCCTCTCCTGATGTTTGGTGCTTCTGTGAGCGGTGGTGTTGACGTGGATGGTAACAGATACAATGGTATGTAGTAACGATAATATTGTATTATTAAACACCAAACCCTGGATATTGAATTTCTGGTAATCTGAATTCTATATCCTGCAGTTCGTCCAAATATGGAAAGTGACTGCGAAACTCAGCTTTTGATACAGTCAATATAATAGTATAGATTCGAGATGTTTACACGAATTGACACTTAAAACCTCAACAAAACAAAGTCAAGTGTTTGGTATTTGATAGAACAATTATTCCACTCACGCTTGTTGGATATGAGCTTATGATATCTGACTTGGTGCTCTGCACCTCATCCGCTATCTAAAAGCTCATACCCAACGCGTGTTTGTCGAATAATTATTAAATATGTCAGCGAATAATAATCCGCCACTCATGGCTAATATAATGTTACACCTTCTACTGAAAACATTTAAAAGATCAGCATATTTTTTCCCTCATTTTTTGTTTTAGTTTGTTTTACAAATGTCTTTACATAGTATGCTCGACAAAAGAGTATACATGTACTTCTACCTTATTCTTTTTGCAAATTCTTTCTGTGTTGAGCTTTTGGGGAATGTACAGTGCAAATGATCATATAATAACCATGTTACTTTCTTGTTGAAGCCAGCTTCAAGGTAATTGAGATAACGCACGCTTCATGTCCTTTTTGGGGGAGTATTTCTTTTGCTATAGACTTATACTATCTTAAGTGTCGCCAAAAAGTATAATCATTTTGAGTTTTTCCTTTTGCACTGTATATGTAAGACTAGCATCTTGCTTGTGAACACGGTCTATGAATATTCCAAAATTATTCGTTGTGATTACAATTTTAATTTAGAAATACGTTTTGATGTTTTGTGAATAGGTTGTTCGGTTCAACACTTCCCGATGATACAAAACCAGGTTAATCAAAACAATTACTGTGCGTCCCTTTTTAGCCAACCTTTTCGTGTACTTCCAAAAAATAAAGCCTCATCCCACATTAGTAATAGACCATTTTGCTAGTGCAAATTTTTGCTAGGTCCATTCCCTTGTGGGGGCTAAAAGTCATTATTTGGTCAAGTTTTGGCTCATTAATTCAACATAAACATTGCATTTAGCCCCCACGAAGGAATAGATCTAGCAAAAATTTGCATTAGCAAAATGTGTATTCGAAAGCATATATTCCCCATCATTTTCCCCTTGTCTCGCCTTGTTTTGCCCCAGAATAGATCTATACCAGCTCACAGAAGTAAAAACGCCATTAATCGACCTAGTTTTCTTCAAAAATCGGGTTGTTTTCAGCGTCGGCGATTAAGCATAATATGGGTTTTGATCAACGAGGGTTGATACGGTTTGCTTTTTGCCGTTTGATTTGTTCTGAGGCTGATATTTCGAGCGCTAGCCCTTCTTCAGAGCAAACTTTTTCTTATTTGCTCGGAGGTATGCCATTTTATAGTACTGTTGTTGTTTTTCTTTGAATTACAGATATTTCTGTAGGAGCTTTTCGTTCCAATAAAGTTGTTCTGCTCAGGTAAGTGTCCTACAGACCTGGCAATGAGGGGAAAGTGTATATATTTCATTTCTATTGTAAGCCATACGAACATATTTTTCTTGTTTACTGTCGTCCGACCGACGAATCTTTGCGCAAGAGAATGATAGCGGCAAATTTAGGAGAAAAAGCCGTTTCGGCTATCAATTTTCATCAATCACTCACTCTGACAATTTGTCCATGAGTGGGCTTTCAACGACTATAAAACAACTGTCAAATTTGAGGTAAAATGAATTTCTTTGTTGTTGTTGTTGTTAACTTTAACGTTTATATACGAGATAGTTTCACAAACAACTAGCTCTGCTCATTGCCATTGTAATAAGTTCGATTGCCACCCCCAAAATAAGATGGGAACCGACCTCTCTCAGTCAATATGGGGACGCTGGATTCCATGCCAGAATGTGGCTGTACATTTTATGTGACCTTGGCATTTTGCGTTTAACCTTCTCAGTTCAGAGAATCGATAAGACATCATGGAAACCTATACGCTTCTTTTGTTTTTTAAGAAATGATTACAGAAACGTTGAGACCGAGAAATGCTCGAAAATTGAAGGAAATGTATGGGCTAAAGTAAGGACTTCCTCAGACTCAAGCGCGTTTAAGTTTGCGAGGCATTAAACACACACAAATCAGGCTGACAAAGCACACACGAAACAAAAATTAAAGGCCGGCATACAACAACAACAACAAACAAGCGAACAAAGCAATCTGAAGGGTTCACGATAGAAGGAATTGTTTCAATAGGCCCTTTGCAGCTGGAGGGCACATGGTACAAAATCCAAAATATTGGAGAGCAAAAGAATGTACCAGACTCCAAAACAAAACAATTAACTAGAAAATGTGATTTTTCTTCGTTTACATTTCCCAGTGGAGTCTTGTCACATTCTTTTGCTCTCCAATATTTTGGATTTTGTACCATGTGACCTCCAGCTGCAAAGGACCTATTTGGCGATGAATGAAGCAGTACTAGCTAGGAGGAAATTGAATTTCATAACTAACTGGGTCAATTAAAGAATTTAGGGCTCTGGAAACGAATTGAAAACTTCCTTGTTTCATTTATTATTAATTGATATTTTGTTAGGGAGCCCTATTCATTAAAATGATTTCCAAAGGGTTTTTCCTTGGGTTGTATTGTGGAAACCAGGCTTATAAAAGCAGTCGTTTTAATAGAGTTTCTTTCCTATTCACATTTAGTGTCGGTTTTGCACTCTTATTTGTATATATGTTCTGTCGAAGAATGAAGATTACTAATTTAGGAAGCGATATTCTTTTCCTACTCAGAACGAAGCGAATCATCGATGTAAAAGCCAATCTCAAGCTTAGCAGTACAAAAATTGTTCTGGAAAACAACGCCACGTTGTGTGAAGATCCGAGTGACAACAACAGGAAACATAAATGGTATGAGACACTGATGAGTTCATATATGTCACATATTACCATGTGAACTATAGCAGCTGAAGAACGTTTTATCTTCAAGAACGTCTATAAAACTTGATCCAAGAAAGGGAGAAAAGAATCAGGGCCTGGGCCCAAGGTGGTATACTTCTCCACATGCATAGGCGAACAAACTGGCCTGCGGTATCTAAACACTAAGCTGTCAAACCAGTTCGAAATATGCATAATTAAGATTTACTGCGCGTGACTGCGATTTCAAGTCGGTAGACTATATATCTTATAACTGCATTGTACACCTGTATTGGTAGAACTGGCTGCATGAAGCTAGAGTCAATAGGAGGAAAACGTTTAAAAATAGAAAAGAAAACGAGATTACTTCATGATGTGTTACTTAAATCATTTTTTACGTTTCGCTTGGCATCACTTGCAGTGACTCAATCTATTGCAATCTGCGCGTATGGGTTATTTAGTAAAAGTGACTTAATGCAGAAACCCCCTTCCCCTACTGTTAGGAACAGAAAACGTGCAGAGATCAACAGATAATCCTAAATTTTGAATAATTGGTAAAAAAGTAGTGAGTGAAAGAATGTTTACTCTGCTTTTGTTTTCAGTATAAATATAACAGTTGAATTCAAGTTTGAAGACAAAGAAGCTCTCAATCCAGAAGGTAAGTTTGGTCATAGTTTTGTAACAATCATGCTTTGGAATCAATGGATATCAATCTTTTAAAGAGCTTAAATGCTCTTTACGTACGCCATGTACAAAAGCTCACGGATGTTTTTTCCCCTTCAGAATTGCGATTAGCGTTGTTGTTACTATTATTGTTGTTGTTGTTGTTGCTGTTGCTGTTGTTGTTGTTGTTGTTGTTGATAGGTTATTTTATGTAAGGGTTTGGGTTATTACTAGATAAGGATTAGTGTTAGAATTTAGTGTTAAGATTTTAAGCAAGAGGCTACACATAACCTAACTCGGGCCTTACCGTACATTTAGTAATAAACAGATTGATGCATACTTCGATCTGACTAGTTCACTACAGTTTGTACAGCATTTGGAAAGGAAATGGGAACCAAGTTATATGAAGTAAAAAATCTCATGTCAACGCTAGATTGAAAATCTCATGTCAATGCCTGATTGATTTACAGTATATTATGTTTCAGGTACGATATAACTCGTCTGATTTGTGTTAAAATAACATCATTCCTTTTTGAGGAGAACAGAGAGAGAAAAGAAAAAAAGCTCTACTTTAATTCAGAAAGAAAAGGGGAGAAAAACAATAAACAGTTTGAGACACTGGGAATGGAACCCGGATTCTACTGACTCTAACTCCGATGCCATATATAGCCA
This sequence comes from Umimayanthus chanpuru, assembly GCA_025448255.1. Taxonomy (NCBI): domain Eukaryota; kingdom Metazoa; phylum Cnidaria; class Anthozoa; order Zoantharia; family Parazoanthidae; genus Umimayanthus; species Umimayanthus chanpuru. Next base: position 7,033 of record JAOEJI010410745.1, read on the forward strand.
CTGCGCTAGACGCCTTCGGTATTGCAAGATGAAACAAATCTCGCGCGACGCTTGCGCTGAACAAGCGCAACACAAAGAAAAAGGGTCCAAGCAACACATGTAAACACTCACTATTAGCAAGTCTTTGGTAACTTTTCGAATGACTAAAGCCATCATAAAAGATCTGAGGCCACTTATATCTCACCGCTTCCCTTAAAGGTTCACCAAGGGGAGGTGGTTAAGACTTAGACAGCGGCATCTTTTCTTTATATAAATAACGGATTCACTGTCTGTCTGTCTGTCTGTCTGACAAAAAATCCAACCGTCCCGATTTAGGCGGATTATCCAGATTTTGCTTGCGAATCCCGAATCCCGATTTATGCAAGGTCGAGAAAGGAAAAATCCCCATTTTGAAGATTGTTCCCGAGAACAAAGAGCTGAGTTTTCAAAAATTCTTTCCATGGCCAGTAAGTGTAATCTGGCCATCAGTTCACCATGCATTTTTGACAAAAATATTCGTACTGAAATTGACATTTCAGGGATCTCAAGTTTTAATTAAAATCTTCATGGAGATCATCCCCTTTAATCCCCCCGAAGCCAAACTCTATCCGTACAACGATTATCCCGATTTCGCAAGGAAAGGAGGGTCGACACTCTTTTAGAGTTAAAAAATATATTTTCCCGAAAGCGTTCATATAATTTCAGTTCGAGAAAGCCGCGTAGAGGAGAACACTGAGATCTAGTATGGTGTTTGTACACGGTTGGTATAGTTGGAGCTATAACGTACACCCAAGAAATGAAGCTGCAAGAAGTGACAATGGAGCTCATCACGAAGTTATTTCAAAAAAAGCAGAACTACCTTACATTAATAGTGCTCACCCAGTGTAATCCTCTTGTTAGGTTTGGATTTGTTGTACAGCATAACACTGGACAAGGAACAAGGTGAATTTGGGAGGATGTACCTTGTTGACAACAAGAAACCTAAAAGTGTCTTAAGAGATCAGAGTTGCACACTTCCCAGTCAGAAAAAGTGGGGTTGCAAGTCTTTCCACACTGTGTTTCTAAAGGTAACAATCAGGGTCACGGAATGTTTTAATCAAGACTTGGCAAGCGCAACACATATTTACTTCTGTGATGCAAAGAACACTAGCATTCATACGAACATTTTAAGGTGTTTAATGAAACGCAAGCAGTTCTAGAAGCAACTGGACTGCGGAAAATATATGTTACTACAATCACTACAATTGCCCTATTTAACTATCAGTACATTTGTTTGCATTTTTCAAACCTCTTACATATAGATATACTCCGCTATTTTTCTATCTTGAATAAAACATATTGTAGTTGGTTTCCCAAAAAAAATCTGTATCAACTGATCTAGTTTGTTACGATTTCAAAACCTGCTCCATTGTGGTATTGCGGGGTTGAAAACTTTAAAGTCTTTTTTGGGCGACACCATCACGTGCCCAAGGCCAATTGCACGATAGAGCGAGAATTCGGATTAAGATTTACTCAGATGTCGTTCTCTTTATCACTGGAAAGGAAAATTCTTTCTCTTTCATGAAATACAAGAATGTAGATACATGTAATTACATTTTGCAAGTAGTTATGTTTCGATCCAAGCCCAGTTTGTAGTAACTGCAATGTAAACCATGAGTGCTATTGTCTTGTCATTGTATCTGTAAAGCCCTGAGGATGAAGTAAAACTGTCACTTGCCCAGATTTTGTTTCAGTCTAATTCATGTCGTTTGTATGTATAAACTGACTTCAGTTACCGGTATTTCAATAAAGTGTCCCAAATTTTTGTTCGAATTTTGTCCGAAATGTGAAAAAAGTGCCGAAAATTAAACGTCCGAAAGAAAACACCCGGGATTTTTAGCAAGTAATGTAATAACAATTGGGTTTTTTTTATGTAGGATAAAAACAAAATCGTTGACAAACTAAGCCAGTTGACGATTTTGGTTGAGTTTGATATCAAGCCAGATGCCAAATGTAAAACGGACCTGTGTCCCATACTGAACGACTACACACCCAAACAAGTGAATGGAGAGGTACGGAAACCATTTATAGTTTTCTTCTCACTATTTTATCTATCCATTCATGTTCCTTCTTTCTTTTCATTTCATTTCTGCTTCTTATCAAATCTTCCGTAAAGGGCTGAAACCGACTTAATCCTATTCGCATCCTAAAACGTTAGGACTAGTAGCTATTTGGCCGCGATGTTTGTCTAATATTTACGGTTATATTCTGACAACTTTAAACACCGTATTGCCGGTTTTATCGTACAATAATGTACCGTAGGATTCCAAAAGTAACGACCCCCCGAATGTAACGTCAATTTTCAGAGACTGCTAACGGAAACCCGAAAGTAACGACCCCCGCTTTAATTTAAGCGAAAAACACTCTAAAATACTCCCTTATCAACAATTAGTGATTGCCAGTTGATTCCAACGCAAAAACAGCAAACATTAACGTTATTATTTAATTTAAAGAAAACCACAACAAATTTACCATCGTAAAAGGCCTTAAAACACTACGCAAAAAGTTGCGAGAGAAGATCGCCAAACTAAAAACTAGGAGGGAAGATGGCACCGTGTAATGATACGATAGCACAATAAAGAAACCATGACTTTCCAAAATTTTCAGCTGTGTCATGCTCATTTTTTCACGTTTACAAACAAAATTTGGTATCCGAAAGTGACGACCCCCCCCCCGAAAGTAACGTCATCCAAAGGCTGCTAAAACCGAAAGTAGCGAGGGTCGTTACTTTCGGAATTCTACGGTAACATATTTCAATATTACTAGACGTGTAAATACCAAACTTTCATGACATCTAGTGCAAACTCGTTAATCTATAGCTTATAGTTAAAACAAGGCAAATAACTAGCTTGTTTCTCCCTAGTTCGTCCATTAAATGAATCACAATCACCAATAACAATAGAAATATTGAATAATATTAGTAATAATAGTAATAAAAAAGATAATAAGAGTAATTAAAATATTTATAACTATAAACTTAGATGCCGCTATTTCTAGCGTCAAAACGTTCTACATAAGTTTAATTTGTTTCAAAAACTAAAAACTTAGATAATGTATTCTTGGTTTGCACTCATTCTCCAGGGATTCAAAGGACAAAGGGTATGGCGGCCATGTTGGTGTACACAACAAGAGAATGGAATTACAACTCTATTGTTATTGTACACCAACATGGCGGCTATGACGTCACATGCAAACCAAGAATAAAGAAAAAGAGTGAATACTATGAATACATGAATTACATTGCTATTATTATTATTATTAGTAGTAGTAGTAGTAGTAGTGTTGTTATTAATGTTATTATCATCATCTTTATTATTATTATTATTATTATTATTATTATGAGCGATAAACCAGGGTTAAAAAATTGCTCAGGAGTGGATTTACTTTTCTTGTAGATCGATTCAAGCTGTCTTTTCTGGTGTGTAAAATTGGGTTCTCTTGGAACGTTTCAACATTACTGTGTAAAGACCTAGATAAAGAAATTAAATTTAAAGTCTTGCCTAACCCCTGGATAAATTTAACCAAATTATGAACAACTGTGGGTTGTTTTGATTTTACCGAATCCCTGATAATGGGGAACAACAAGAACTACATTGAAACGACTTGAAAATATTTTGTTTCCAAGACTTTTATTTAATATCATTTTAAGATTTTAACAAGAGATTAAACTAAGTTAGGACGAACGCTTTTGGTATCATGTTTGGCCACAGCTATTAAAGTAGTTTTGATGCATGATATAAATTGAAATCTCAATTTATAGATTAGCTGAACCTGGTCAAATCATGGCATCCAAAACAGATGTACTTGTGGAGTTGTGCAGAAAACAACTGTGTTTGTATTTCTAGGTGTCGTTTCTGAAGGAGTGTGCTGGCTCAGTTTGCAAACCAGACCTCGTTATCAGTAGCTCTGTTGACACGGGGGCCACGCTGGAAGGGTGAGCCATTATTAGAGCCAACATTTCTATTCTATTCTATTCTATTCTATTCTATTCTATTCTATTCTATTCCATTCCATTCAGTTCCATTCCATTCCATTCCATTCTATTCTATTCTATTCTATTCTGCTCTGTTCTATCCCAGGGGCCCCACTCTCATATTTTACTGACGGGGGATCCGAGTGATTTTTTTGGGTCTGAAGTTTTGCCCAAAAGTGATTTTTTGGGTCTATGAAAGACGCCGGGATTTTTTTGGGTCGCGAAAAAAAACAGAGGGATTTTTCGGGGTTGCGAATAAAGGACTTAGGGATCTTTTTGGGTATGCTAAAAAAAGTAGTGATTTTTTTGGGTATAAAATATGAACCTCTGTCGGACCCCCCCACCCCCCCTCCCTCCCGTCATTAAAATTTGTGTGTGGAGCCCCTGGGTGTTCTGTTCTATGTTCGATTAGATTATATAATGAGTATGAGAACTAATCAGGTTACATCATTTGTATAAGAACAGCAGTAGAAGGTAAGGACCCCCCAAAAAGTATTGACACTCTCCAAAGTAACGACCCCTTCAAAGGTAATAACCCTCCACAAAGTATCAACCCTCCAAAATAAAGGACTCTTTAAAAGTAAGACCTCCTCAAGAATATCGACCCATTTAACAGTGGGAGCTTTCAAAGGTAACAACACCCTCAAAAATAATGTCTCCCTCAAAAGCAACGACCATTTCAGAAGTGATGACCCCCTCACAAATATGGACTCCCTCAGAATTAACGACCTTCTCAAAAGTAACGCCCCCCTCACAAGTATGGACCCCCTCAAAAGTAACGACCTTCTCATAAGTAACGCCCCTCTCACAGATATGAATCCCCTCAAAAGTAACGACCTCAAAAGTAATGCCCCCCTCCCCTACAAGTATGAAACCCCTCAAAAGTAACGACATTCTCAATAGGAACGGCCCCTCTTGTTTTGGTAGCCTATCTGACACGAAAATGTACGGTCCTGCGAAGACGCTATTACACTAACTTCATGGCAACTCTTTCTTACAGTCAGCCGCTGTTGAAGCTCGGCACTGTAAACGAGCTGACGCTGAATGTTGTGGTTGAAAACCGAGCCGGCGATGCCGCCTATCGCGCCGTGGTCGTGGTCACTCACCCAGCGGGAATTGGGTACATTGGATTAACAATTCAAAATCAGGTTACTATGAGCACTTTATGAACAGCTTATACATTTTAATCAAAACCCAGGTGGAAGTCAATCGGAATTCTCATGATTTTCCAAATGTGTATACATAAAATATCAAGCTTTTGCTTGTTGGTAGCTTCGTGATAGCTAATTATTTTCCATAACAGCTAAAAAGTTTCATAAAGAATTGTTGCTACGGCAACAGTCGTTTTACAACATGTCCGCTATATTTGCCGCCATCTTTGAAAATTATATTTTTAAAAGCAAAATTGCAGCAAACTTTCCTGAAGTTGATAGAAAACATGTATTTACAGCTTCAAATAAAAAGGTATTCATGAAATGGAAAAGAACAAAACTAGAAGAAATGTGTTAAAACAAATGCGGTTTATATTCAAACTTTAATTGAAAAATTAATTTTGCATACGTTGCAAGTGATGATGTCATTCATTGGACTCCAGGTACTGCAACGTTCAATGTGAGTGTCTCAAAACTTCAAGTTTTAGGTTAGAAAACGTTTGTGGGTCTACTTTCACACCCCCCTCCCTCCATTTGGCTGCTTAAGGGTGTACCTTTGACTGAAGATTTGTTGATTCCGTTTCATTCTTGAGTTCTCAATATTACCGCTTACTGATTTATTTTATCAGAGTTTGAGCTGGCACACGTAGATAGTTCATAGTTTTTTCTTGGTTAACTGTCTCTAGACGCCCATCTTTTTGCCGTATGAGCTCTGCTGTTATCTATAAGGAGTGAAATAAAAAAATTATCAATGCTAAGTCGAAAGCACCCATAACTCAGTTGGTGCTTGGTGTTATGCTTTTCCTGCTTAATGCTGCCTTTTGCAGTTTTGGAAATGTCAACATTTCCTGGAATAATAATAATTATTATTATAATACTAATAATAATATAATAGTAATACTATCAATTATAATAATAATAATAATAATAACAATAAAAATAGTATAATAGTAAAATGATACTAAAACAATAACGATAATGATAAAACTGATATTTTTCTGTTTTTTTCTCAACACACATACAATAAAGTATTTTTTGTTCCTCCACAGGGAGTTCAATGTGATAACGTTGCTCCTAGCAACGGAACTGGAACAATAACGTGTGACGTAGGAAACCCACTCAACGGTCATAAAAATGTAAGTCTATTAAAATAAACCGGTTGCACACGAACTGAATTCTAGACGACGCAAACTCAGGAAGCACATGCCAAGAGGAGTCGAGAAAATTGGCTCCCAAGAAACACAGTTTGTAATTTAATGCGACAAAAATAACGTATCAAGCTTTTCCGGCAAGCAAAGCATATGCAAAGTTTGTTTATCGCTCTGAAGCAGTTGTTTTGGAACTACGTCTGTCTTTGTTCATTGTAAACTTCTGTTTGGCTCTCACTTTCGTTTGTTAAGAAAAAACATATTTTGTGATAGTAGTCAACAAGTTTGCCCGATTGGTCGTCGGAAAACACAATATCAAATTGTATCGTTCAAGTTAAAGACGTTAAATTATATTTCCCTTGCTGTCTTGGAATATCTCTTCAAACACCCACCCCTTCTCATATCTCTTGGCAATGTATATTATATCATATCATATTATTTTGTCTCTTTCACAATTGTTTTTCAGAGAACGTTTGGAATAGTTTTTTCTATTTCTGGGGAGCAAAGTGCTCAAAAGCAGTTGGCGGGAAAAGACAAAAAGTTTAAAATCAAACTGGAGACCACGAGGTACGTAATGTATAAGCTTGATGTGGTCAATTATGCTTTGTGTGTACCGTTTACAGTAACAGGTCTCAATTGTATATTAAAAGTCCTTTGACGAAAAACGCGTTAGACATTGGACATTGGACAGGGTCTGATGAAGAGTTATTATAGATCGCTTTTGAGCCAGATTGTTCTGTCGCTCGATCTTGTCTCCGTGTTTCCAGTTCCTGGAAATGAAGTTGAAGACGGCTGACACAAAAAAATTGCCTCTTTATGTGGAGAAAAGATTGGCTTGCATCCAATAAAAAAAAGATATATGTATGTTGCTCCCCTCCCCTCCCCGCTGTCCGTGTCATTCTCGTTGACGTTACTAAAACTCTAACAATTTCATATCTCCAGTGCCAATCAAGATATCAATGGAAGGGACAACAAACAAGATGTCTTCGTTCGTGTCAGTTTTGAAGCCGATTTGGCCATTACTGGGTTAGTCTTAGTGAAAGGGTTTTTTCCTCAACTATTCAACAAGTTGCACCAACCAGTTTATCAGCATGCATCTTTTCCTTACATTATCTGCAAAATGGGTTGATTAATTGAATGAAGCAGTTGATCATACACAGCACTTTATCAAAGATGAAAAGCAAAATTCTCACAACCTTTCTACAAGGAAACTGTAGAGTCAGTTTGGGAGAATTTTTCAGTACAGTGTATTAGACAAGAGTGGAGCCTGGCACTACAACAGGTCACATTCGAAGATTACGGTACCAGGAAACCGTGATCTGTGAACTTACAAGATTCAGACCTGTCAAGTATCACGCATTTGGCGTGAAGATCACGCATTTTTGGCTCATTCACGCCGCAGTTTCTGAAAATTGACGATTTTCACGCATTTTCTGGCTTCAGTTCCCGCATTCATCCAAGATTTTGCACAATATCCTCAATTACTGACTTTTTGGTTTGTATTTTCCTTTCAAGTAATGTTTTGCTGCACTAGTTTGACTGAAAGCAGCACAAGTAGTCGGAAGCAGCACAAATAGTCGGACAATGTCACGCCAAATCGTTAGAATACAAAACATAACTTACTTTTAGGATCGAATATAGTTTATTTCCGGTAAGAAATTAGGGAAGGGGGGGGGAGTTGCGGCCCTGAGGAAAAGTTAACGCATTTTCATTGTCAAAACTTGGCAGGTCTGAAGATTAGTTCATCGCTTTTCTGCTATATGCATTAGAGTTACATTATTTTAAAAGAGCGTTTTGGAACAACTTGTTGAAACAGCCCTGGATTCCTCTTGAAATAGGTACACATTTACATGGGGAATACAAAAGTTTTGTAATATTCTTCCATATGTTGCTCGCTTATGTTTTATAGATAAACATTAAGAAGGCTGGCCTTAAACAGATTAAATGAATGGTTAGATCTAATGCTAGATGGCAACGAGTTATATAGTTCAGCAGTTCTAATGAAATCTGGTTTCCTCTCCTGATTGTGTTTATAAGTACACGATGCCATTGTTTACATCCTGGCTCATTAGCATAATTAATTCAGTTGAAAGCTCACTTTTTACCACAGTTTTTTCATTTCGCTGATGAAGGTCTTTTTTTTATTTTTATCAAATGTTTTAACTAATACACAAACAAAACAAATTTTTACACATCAGTTGAACACCGTGTTTATTCAATCATTAGCATTGTATATATGTCATAAATCCGCCTGTTTGATAACACAAACTCTCCTAAATTACAGAAACATTGATAGAAGGGAAGTCGTGTATAGTGGTAAAGGAAGCCCCAGCAAGCCACCCGCGTTCCAGAGTGAAATCGGTCCTCTCGTTGTGCAGACCTTTAAGGTTAGTTACCAACGAGCTGTGAACCTGGCCCGGGTTGTCCCACTGATCGTTTCAAATGAGGTTTTGAAACAAACTACTCGGAGCGATCCGAGCAATTATCGACTTCCGGAGCGATCCAGGCAATTATCGATTTCCGGATAGTCGTCTCGATCTCCTGGAAAAAATGAAAGGGCGCGACTATACACAGGAGGAATCCCACAGTGGTGATACAGCAGTTGAGATTTACACTACTGTCATACTGCTGTCCACACTAATGCCACAGCAGTAACAATTGCCACTTATGTGACATCGGTGGTAATGACAGTATTATGACAGCGGTTTATTTAACTGTGCTGTGACAGCAGTGTCCTAGATAGCTAAGTGACAGCGATGGTAGCAACATTAGTAATCAGTGATGTAAACTGACAACGCTGCAACAACGATGACAATGACAACGTTGTAACATTACTGTGTACACTAGTGTGGTAGTGGTGACAACTGACAGCGCTATGACAGCGATGTTTATAATAGTGTGACAGCGATATGCATGCACAGTGAAAGTAATGGCAAGTGACAGCGCTGTCACAGCACTGTCAGTTGCCATCGATGTCACACTAATGAGCACATCGTTATCTCAGCACTTTCTCTACCACTGTTTTCCCAGCGCTGTCACTGTCAGCGCTGCAACATTACTATTAGCACCATCGCAGTCACAACACTGTGCTCGTTTTCGCTGCCACGACATTGTGCCCGTTTCGTTGTCACAACGCTGTGCACATCGGTGTCTAACTGCTGTGGAAATCCTGTATACCAGCAAAAATCACTGGGTAGACAAAATAAACGGTACATTTTGGGATAGATTTAGGTCCATGTTTTCGATCGTCCAATTGTCCCGATTGTTGTAATGACATTTTAAAAGCACTCTACATAGTTCACGACCAGTTAATATGGTCTCTTAACCCTAGAAGGCATAAGGGGGGGAGGGGGTCAATATGACCACCCCCCTCAATTTTTTTGACTTTAAATTTTTGTTCCTTGATCGATTACCAAAAGCTTTGGCACAACTGTTCTTTGTTTGTTAAGACATCTTTTTACCCTAATTAACGTCACGATTGATGACGTCATCATAATAGGTCACGCAACTTGTGTGTTGACAACGAAAATACAATTTCTCGCAAAAATGCGACTATTTTCGCCTAAATACTGGTAATTTTACAATGGATCTTACAGTTTTGTAGATTTCAATCGCTAAATGTTGTTTTCTCACTATTTTCAGTGTTTAAATTTGAATTTGAAAAAAATTGAAAATTTGAAAATCC
>JAOEJI010410746.1:0-10072 GCA_025448255.1 Umimayanthus chanpuru
CATAGCTCAGTTGGTAGAGCACTGCACCGGTATCGCAGAGGTCACGGGTTCGAATCCCGCTGAAGCCTGAAATTTTTCAGGCTTCTCTTTCGCAATTGCTTGAATTGCATATCAACCGCGAAGATCTTTCATAACGTCATTAATTACTTTCTATAATAACAATCAAGTTTTAATTAAGAACTGTTGCTATGACAACAGTCGTTTCACAACATGTCCGCCATCTTGGCCGCCATCTTGGCCGCCATCTTGGATTTTTCAAAAATTTAATTTTACGCAAAACTGCAGCAAATTTTACTGAAATTAGCAGAAAACATGTGTTTGCAGCCTCAAATATGAATATAATTGAGAATAGAGTCTAAAAGAAGAAATTAGAACAAACTTTTCAAAAATCTACAGTTTTCTATTTCGAGCTTTAATTTGCATAATTAATTACGCATAAATTATAAGTGACGACGTCATCCAATTATCGTCAAAAGATGCGCTCATTATCAGACTACAGGTACTGAAAGTTTCATTTTGATTGCTTGAAAGCTTCAAATTTTAGGTTGAAAAAACCTATGGGGGGTCCATTTGACCCCCCCTGGAAGTTCGAGGGTTAAGTTCAACTTTAATTGTATTGAGAAGGTAATCTAGCTAAATTTTGAAAAGTATATGTACCATATAGCTAACAGTCAACGATTATTAGAAAAAATAAATAACTCTCAGGTACTATGAAAACATGTTGAAATGTTAACAACATCAAATGTCATACTGAAAGGAAATATTGTGCGGTCTGGTAGTAGCAGTAGTAGTAATAGTAGTAGTAGTAGTAGTAGTAGTAGCAGTAGCAGTAGTGGTGGTGGTGGTGGTAGTAGTAGTAGTAGTAGCAGTAGTAGTCGTAATAGTAGTAGTAGTAGTAGTAGTAGTAGTAGTAGTAATAGTAGTAGTAGCAGTAGTAGTAGTAGTAATCGTAATAGTAGTAATAGTAGTAGTAGTAGTAGTAGTAGTAGTAGTAGTAGTAGTAGTAGCAGCAGCAGTAGCAGTAGCAGTAGCAGTAGCAGTAGCAGTAGTAGTAGCAGTAGTAAAAGTAGTAGCAGCAGTAGTAGTCATAATAGTAGTAATAGTAATAGTAGTAGTGGTATCATCCACGTTGTAATCATTGTCGTCATGATCGTTGCTACTTAGTACATAGTACACAACAGCTACAACTGATTCAAGAAACTGAACTTATCAGTTCAAAGTCGCAAATCGCAAACCAAGACGACATCTCATCCACTATACAGCTGAATTCCGCAATAAGAAACTTAAATATTATTCAATATAGCCAGTTGTAAGTTATTGTATGGGAGGTCAGAGCTTGACACAACGATAGTCAAGGTGTGTTGTAAACTCTTCGTTAGAAAAACACCTCCTTTGTAATTCTGGATACTGCGGGTAAAAGTTGTTCCCATTCTGCAGTAAGTTCGTCTCCATCAGAAAAGCATGAATTTTCGTAAAATCAAGCATTCTTTAGCTTTCATATTCCACATCTGCCTTTACCTTTACAGTCACTATCACCCCTTGGTGTTAAAACACGATGGTTATCTTCACTAGCGATACGCTTAGGTCGAATTCCTGGATTGTCAAACTTGTACTTCACACCAGCCACAATCAAGTCGAAAGTAGCCTCTCGAAAATACTCATTTCCCTGCTGGAAGTTGGTCATCTCTTTCTGTTCCGCTGTGACTTCCTTCCGCACTGACAAACCAAATTGTTTTGTTGATCATCATAAGGCGTTTAAATCTACATCGTACATCCCAACTATTTCCGCAAATAACATCGCTTGTTTCTAGAAAACTCCTATATTACATGTGATAAAACTTGACCATGACCTTGTTGGGGTCCATGTGATTATTTTTTTCTTCGTTTCCTGATTTATTCTATCCTTCACAAACATCCGATTGTTTTTAAAAATATTACCACAAAGTCTCGAGGAGTGATATATTATCCAGTCAAGAAAAAGTCTCAAGGAGTGACTAAGTGTTTTTTATAAAATATCAACACACCTAGATATTATGCTGCATGTTACTTGTATATTCCACTACACTCAAACTGTTCACGATCTTCACCCTACATGCCATGATACTGTAACTGATATTGTTTACCTTAGTATTTATCTGTTTTCTATAAATACTAATGACGCTGTGAATTTTTCCTTCATTACTATTATTACTATTATTCTTTTGCCTTCTCTTCTTTGACTTTACTCTAAATTTAAAATGAAAATATTCAGCTGTCTTGTCTAGCTTTTTGCAATTGCAGTTAGAATAGTAACATTTTATTCTTTTATATTTGTATATATATCCCCAAAGGTACTCAATAAATGTATTACTGTTGTTGTTGTTGTTGTTGTTGTGCAATCACGCAAAAAGAATGTCCGCACCCTAGCACACGCCCATGCAACACTAGCACAATATCTCTTTTTTAAACTACTATCCGGCAGAGTAACAAAAGGACAGAGCGGAACCTGTCTAGTCTCGCGTTTGAAACTTCCTAAACTGGTCTCTGAACTGTTCACTTCCGTTCATTTCTTAGTTTCCAAAGATAGATTTTAGCATAGGACGCGCGTAACAATCGAATACTTTCCAACTGAATAACCACAACAACAACAATATTTTGTTTACACTCAATTTGCAGGTAATGATTTACAAGATTCAAATGATAAACAGTATGAGTGCTGGGACTCCAGATGTAGTAAAAACTAATCAAGTTTAGAACAGTTATTTCGGAACAGTTTTTACGGACGAAATAAATTTGAGAAATATAGTGTCAATACAAATCTACACACACACACACACACAATTTTCCTATTACGGAATAGGCCAGCGTGATGCTAAAACTACGGATTGAAAACGTCTCTAAGAGTTTTGGGAGAAGCGAATTTCAAAGTTAAGTTTTGAAAAACTGTACCTCGGTCTTCTGTTTAAGGCTAAAATCATTATCTAAGTGTAACACCCGCTATCACTTTCAGTCGTTTCCTATACCCGAGATGTGCCGTTAGGACTGTTCAGGCCATCACTGTGTATTGAAAAGATTTTTCAGTGAAAAAATCATATCTGGCACTGGTCTGCAGATAGTATTCACTAACGAGACGGATTAGTGGCTATTACAATATAATAGAATGAAAATATACTATAAAGAAAGAAAACTCTTAATTTACAACATAGGCTTAATTGTTCATATGGCGACTGTACTTTAGGACAGTATCTCTGCCAACGTGAAAGATCTCAATGTATTCAACTTTTCAAAACAATAAAAGCTATATTTACTGTCTGAACAACATTATGTAACTTTATAATCCTTATTCCTTTGCTTCACTCCCTTAAACCTATCGTTTCTCGTTAAACAATCAGGAGACTGCTCGAAAACTGAAGAGTTGACCAATCTCCTGAGTCAAACAAGTAATACTGTAAGTGTAAACAGTATTGTAAATGTATTGTTATTTTGTATGTGTGTATGTATTACACAAATAATGGCAACAATTTTGTTGTTGTTGTTGTTGTTGTTGTTACAAGGCATACAGAGCTTACAGCTAGCGCTTACATTTCACATCGTTTCAGTAAAAATTATTTCACTGCAACATTTGTTTGGAAGGAGCCTGTGTTAAGCTTGGGATTTCAACATAAGACCTTCATCTTGTAATATTTAAAAGAGTTCATTTCTAAGTGTTTTTTTAGTTCCGTTTGGACCCACCTGATATTACAAGAGATCAAATTCCAAAGTCTGACTCCCATTCGCGAAAACGAATTAAGCTGTAAATATATTCTAGAACAGAGACTACGTGAAGAGTTTCTTAGAGGTCGAAGATCTTGTTGCTAAACCCTCTCAGCCCTAAACACGCTATTTCACGTACTGTGGAATTCGTGTAACCCATCTCTAAACTGGTTAGGACAAATTTGTTTTTCGTGTTAGATAAATTGTTGCGTATGATTATTTGCTTTATTCTCATTACCAAACAATTTATATTGTGTGGATAATGTAAGGAGAATTTACATACTGATCATCGTTTTATTAAAGAGAGAAAAAAAGAGAACTAAGAATTTGTGGTATTTAGGTCGCTTTCAATTTGTCCGGTCTGGCCGGTTCGAACAGTCAGTTCTTAAATGGAACGCACAAGTTCTCAGAACTGGTTCTGGCCAGAATGGTCCTGCTCATGGATCAGAGCGCTCAGTTATTACAGAAAAGTGACTGTAAAATATGTTATCAGCTCTTCCCAAGATTTTTAATTTTAAGTTAAATTTTAATCTCCTACTCTACATTATCCATGAAAAGGCTTTGCTCTGTCCCTTTCCGGACTTATCGTATAAAATCCCTATTCTGACCCACCATCCTATCTTGTCGCACCATTAAACTCTGTGATTTGTATAACCGGAACAGCGCAAAATAGTCGTACAGCCATTTTTAGGAAGAAACACTGGTCCAACACCCCCACCCCCTCCCACGGAGTTAAAGCCAGTCAAAACCAAGTAACTGCTAACAACGATTCTATACATACAATGATGCAAATATGGTATGGACGGTTTACACTCAATCGACTGAAGCGGGTAACAGCTGTGAGAGTCAGAGAAGCGAAGTTCTTCGGTGTTGGCCCGAAGGATTAATCACCAAACAGCGTAACATAGCTCCTACAATTTATTGATCCTCAACCAATTCTGTTTACTAAAAAGACTGCATTGCCTGACTAAATCGTGTTGATCAACACTCTTTAAAACAAAACTGTAGGGATCATATTGTCAAAGAAGCAGTTTTGTATGGAACAACATGGCACTATACCTATAACAGAAGAACTACTGTTAAGTTAGTCTGCAAAGTTGTGGAGCCCTATCTCTGTTACGAGCCTGCATCACGTATTTAAGACCGCGCCTTTTGAAGCTTTGACCCGTACGTGATAAAAATATATGAATACGTAATGAATACGAGAACGAACTTGAAATTCTACTTATAATTCATAAACGAACAGAAAAACAAAAAGATTCAACTTCATTTGAAATGGTTGTCTCAGTCTTAAGTAGAACAACTTAGCAATAGCATTATCGTAAGTGTTTATAGTCACGGTTCAGAAATTAAGAAAATCATTACACATCAATTTTTGCTTGAATTCAAGAGCAGTAGTCTAGTCAAATGTAAACTGGAGCTACAGTGACTAATTATCTAGTCTGAAATGTCTACGACTAAACATATGCCAGAACTACACGCCCCAACAACTCGAGAGTATTAAATAAACAGTTCGGAACGAAAGTGGTAAATCACAAAACAGCACGAAACCAGACTACGAACAGAAGGAATAAATAACTTAATTTAATTTAATTGTAAGAGATTTTCATTGCGGCAAAAAAATAATGCACAGTGCTCAGTAATGAAATCTTTTAAAAAATATAATCACCAAAAGAAACACTCCAAACCAATGATGAGGTCGCTTTTTCCTTATGTTTAACAGTTCTGGTAACAATTCATCGAAAGCCAAACAAAATTGATTTGGCGTGCCACAGGTCTTTTGCAAAGAAATACAACTTTCCGGTGCCTTTGTTTTGAAATCATTATAAATTCGAATTACATCCGGTAAAAAAATCAAAACTGTCACAAAATCTGAGAGGAAACTAAAATAATATTGCTGCATTCGAAAGCTCTGTAATCATTCCCACACGCCGCCGGAAAAAACTAATGTTTGCTGTGTAGAACAGAAACACTGGAATTTTGGTTTAACTCAAGGCATATTTTTTGATCATGAGACATTGAGGACAATTGGCTTCCGTACTGGGTATCAACAGGTGAAAAATACAGTGAAGCAAGGTAAGGAAAACTGAAACGAACTGGAACGTGGTGGTGAATCTAACTGAACAAACACGCCATGAATTGGTAGACTCGCTGCTTCTGATCAAAAATTCTTGAAATTTCTGCTGCAAATGTATCTGTTTCCCTTGTTTGCCTGTATTGCTATTAGGTTGTGTCTCATCTGTTGCGTATTAGAAAATGAAATCATGTCGAAGAAATGTTTGTATTGGCTGTCCACTCTTTCCAAGTTTGTTTAATGTCTTCAATCCACTTCAAAAAATCCTTAGCCTGCTCTCAGACGGTTGTTTTCTTCCGAAGCGAGCCATACGCTCGCTTCCCTCAGAAAAACCGAGTTTCCAAATTAGGGAATAAGAAATGACCAGACCTCTTGCTCTCAAGAAAAAGAAGCTCACCTTATCATTTCAAGGCCGAGCGCACGTTACAACTAGCTGAAACTTTGGATCCCACGACAAGGCATTGGCTTTTTTTTTTTTTTACTTTTGGTAATTTAAAGTTCAACAGCGATTTTTGGACAAGCTGAAATATTTCCTGCCGATTATGTCTTTTTTTTCCTCTGGATCTTTACTGTGTTTAAAGCATCAAATCTGATTAGCGATACATGTAATCAAACTAAGGACATTTGCGATGTCATGGTGCTTGTCAAGTAGTGATCAGACTTGCAGATCACTTAAACCGTTTCTTGACTTCTAAACGAGTTTGCACGCGGTTCTTTATACTTTACAGTTCGTACAATCATTTACACAATTGCACAGACGGTTTGCCAACAACATGATTTGTAAAAAAGGCTGTTACAGCCAGTCACGAGTCGGTATCGTATTGCGATAATTAACCATGCATCAATAACATTCACGTTAGTTTGCGTGACTATTGACAATGGATACTTTCCATAGTGACAGAAAATAACTGCAATTGATCAATATATTATCTATAATCATTGACTAGGAACACGAAAATCCAGTTCCTGGCCTTGAACACTGTAAAACAAATAAAACAAAATGGAACTAGAACGAACGGCGAGTCTATTTGGTACCATTTCGTTTTTTGACGTCCTACATCTGAAATCCCCTGACGGGAACAATACAAAGAGCGTACGTGGGGCGTACAAATGATGGAATAGCGTTCTAGCTGAAAACAAATAGCGCAGTTTAAAAGTCTGGAAAGTATTTTGATTTGTGAAAATAACCGAAACGAAGTTTTCGCATAGCACTAAGTTCTAGGATGCAGTTTGCGTGTCTCATATCCTAAGTATAGTGGACAAATGCCACCAATTTCACCGAGCATTACCATTTTATGCCGGAAGGAAGCACCCGGAAGAGTGGTCACAACTTGAGAAGTAGACATCATTAGTTTTGTTTACTGACTCAGACAGCAAACAGCTAACACTGGGCAAACTATCGGTTTGGCAAAAAACACCTCACCTCACTACAGCCGAGTCAGTAAAATCCAATCCATCTGCCATCTTAGAATTTATAGTGAAAGATTTGTTCTCCATAGTTTGTGATTTGGTAATGCTCTGATCGCAATATATTACTGCAATATGTACCTCAACTACACTCTTTGTGTTATAAGAACCGTGTTTACAAGAACGTCGAGGCTGGAATTTGCCCAAAAATTTAAGAGAATGTATGGGTTCAGTTAGGAACACCCTCAGGCTCAGGCTCAGTCACATTTCGCATATCCTTATAAAGAAAAAGAGTGCGTCACTAAACCACTTGTAGCAGTGATTCTGTTGCAATTCTAAAATTGTTCTCATTAGTCACCTCTCACATAAACACAAACACAAACGCAGAAGAAAAAGTAACAACACAATTCACGGGAGAGTATACGTGAGTCACACACAATTATGAACTCAATGTTTATCCTGTCTACAGTCAGTTTTGATACGGAATGTTAGACATCACAGAAAGCAAAGTTTGCAGAACCCTTATGTTTATTGCTGCAAATAGTTCCTAACAGCACAGCCAGTTTAATGACGTTTGGGGCGACATTTACATCCGGCAATCTGCTTGTCCGGAACTAAACCAAACAAAGAGGTCACTCGAGTGTTTTTCTGCTTTAAAAAAGAAACACAATCATTTTTAGTGTTCAGCCCTCCTATCAGTGTGACTTTTCACGTACATAACGATCAGTATGCAACTGTACTACGTCTGCCCACGATCTCTTGTGATAACATTGACAGAACTGCGAATGTGTGAGGGAATGTAAACTACAAGACCAGAACCGACAAAATTTGAGAGAGATTCACTTGATTCCTTGTTCAACGGACAAGCGGAA
The DNA here is from genome assembly GCA_025448255.1 of Umimayanthus chanpuru. Taxonomy (NCBI): domain Eukaryota; kingdom Metazoa; phylum Cnidaria; class Anthozoa; order Zoantharia; family Parazoanthidae; genus Umimayanthus; species Umimayanthus chanpuru. Next base: position 8,086 of record JAOEJI010410746.1, read on the forward strand.
GAATTTCAAATCTGTGAAAGTTCTCTCATCCGCTAGTACTCATGAGAACCATGACGATGCAAAAACGCCACGAGGTCTAAGTATTTGCAGTCATATCGCGTTTCCCTTCCGCAGAGTTTGAGATACATAACAGTGTTTTAAGATTGCTTGCAATTAATCAAAATTTCCATGCAGGCTTTCTTGTATGATTTTCCCGGCAAATAAGTCACGAAATTGAATTACTATATATTAGTATATTAGTATATTAGTCACGTGATTGGACTCCATGTTAACAAGATTCTAGTTGGAGACGAAAGCTCAAACTCTATGTCTTGACACAGATTCTTAACTAATATTTGTAGATATAATTTGCAACTAGCAAAACATTTCTAAAACTGTTTGCCGTCTCTCTTCCCTTGGTTATACCCAAAATAAACAGAATTTGAAACGCGCTGCGAAAGAATAGCTTGTTAACACTTTCTTCAATGGTCTTGGTCTGGGTCATTAGAAAAACTGTGACATGGTATCATTTACATAAGTATGCCAAGGGCAAATTTCCCAAGGTTTACTAACTGCGAGTATATAAAATCTTCACAAATATATCCTCACCTTGGTGTCAATAGTTGAACGAGTTTTAAGTATGACTATGAAGTGCTGTTCTAACTCACCTCCAACAGCGTTCATGTGCGAGCTTACACGCAACACGGTCTTATCCGTCGTGAATAAACTTGGCGTCTTCCCCGCGTCTGGTTCTTCCTTAATCTTTGCTGAACAAAGACTCGAGTTCGAAGATTCCTGAGAGAAAACAAAAGCCGATCACGTGAATTTCACTGTGTCTAATGCTAAGTACCAAAGTTGATAGACTGCCCAGAAGCAGCACTTTTCTGCAGCGCACTATAGGAGTTCATTTCATAACGTCAACACTCTTTGATGCTCATTCCAAACTCTTATTAAAACTACAACTCACTGCTTCAATTCAACAACCAACACCATGTGGTCATCTAAGGGATTTTTTTTGTTTCACATCCAATTCAAAGTCAGCTTTTAAAAAACAAATGTCAAACGACACGATTACTCGTACGCAAGTCACGACATATTATACGGGCCGGAAGAAATAAACGAAAACGGTTATCTACTTGTGCTCGGATGCCAATATAGCTTTTAAAGCAGTTTTGTCGATGCAATTTTCACCTTTTAACACCTTTATTCGTGTCAGAATGTCGCATATCTCGCTCCAATTAGGAATGGTTCATGCAGGCTTAAGAGTTCTTTCAACATTTTTCTCGCGCGTGCAATTTTTCGCGTTACTCTATTCAAATTTCAATTGTTTCCCAATTCCACTTGTATCAGGATTTCAAAACAAGTTTCTCAACGGGCTCCTTGATAATTATTTTTAATTGAAATGCTTAGCTTACAGTGTAGTTTAAAAGGGGATCCAATATGTCTTCTCCAACTCTCCTGCTAACTGGAAACAATTGTCCAAAATCACGTATCCTTTTTTCTCATGCTCAACATCTGGAGTACGATTTTGCCTGTGTATGATACCGATACCTAACATATCTATTACGAAAGCCGATGATCGTATCTCCTGCTCTCATTGCAACGACATTGTTTGTAATCAAGTCAATCTCACATTATCGCTGCTGCTAGCTTTGTACTGAATCGTTATTACTCGGGTCGAAGGCGCCGAGTTAAGGTTTCGGCGCTGCGTCTTTTTTTTGTTATTTTTGTTACTTTTGTTTTTGTCGGTGTCACATTAAATATGCAAGCCTGATCACGTGTCAAGGCCATATGCATTGATGGCAGAGCGGTTAGCACGTCGGACTCTGAATCAGTTGGCCCGGGGTTCGATTCCCGGTGGAAGCATATACAACTTTTTTTCTTTTTTTCCTATTTTTTTTTCTTCTTGAAGTAATAACGTTTTGTTTTTGGTTTTTTTTTCTCTTGATTTCAAAGTCGAATAATATAGCAAAATAAATCAGAGAAGTTATAGCATACCATAAAAAGT
>JAOEJI010410857.1:0-10070 GCA_025448255.1 Umimayanthus chanpuru
CAACGGCTTAACGTCCCTGTCCACGGACGGTGTGGCGAAAGAAGGTCGCCCAAAGTTCAACCCTCGGCCAGGCCGGGAATGGAACTTTCTACGTATACCAACTTGAATACTTCAAAACTGCACTGGCCACCCACCTCAAAAGAACTTATTTATCTTGAGCAATTCACACTCGCAAATGTAATTTTAAATTTGATTTACTTTATAAATCGACAACAGCTCTGCGCGATGGGCAACCTTTGAAAGTTATGCATATAAAATAGATAAATATATAAAAAGTGTTGAAAAATAGGATAGATCATGAAGATTCTTACACGGTATAAAGCAGCGGTAATAACAGCGAGTGATGTCAGATGATACTAAATGATAGTAATTGACAGTGAATGATAATAAATGCTAGTAAAAGCTAGTGAATGATAAAGACAAATAACAAATAACAGTGAATGAGAGTAAATGATGGTAAATAATGGTGAATGATAGCGGATGATAATGGGCGATAGTAAATGATAGTGAATGAGCAGTGCAGTATTACTTACCTGGGTGTTAGGTAGCGAACCCGGCTTGCCGCTCAGGATGGAAGTTGGTAGTTTGACCTTGCTTGTACGAGGCTGGCCGGTCACATCAAAGTACAGACTCTTGGCGCCAACGTGGGCCTCAGTTGCTGTTACAAGTGAATAGTTAGTGAGGTCCTGTCATAGCAGTGTCGCGTCCACTAGTCTTATCTATACAACAATATCTTGGTATTAAGTTGTAATGTATATGTAAACCGCTATGAAAGCAAGACATAGCACTATGAAAATGTATTTTATTAACAGGTTTCGTACTGACTTTTTTCAGTTACTGAATTCAAGGACTTTCAAGGTGTATCCTTCAAAGACTACGACCCGACGAACACATTAAAATAAACCTTTAAAACGTAAATGAAATATTTTGTTTTTCAGCAAGATACTTGCATTTCGGGATCTGGGCCTTCACTCTTAAGCACAGAAAAATCATTTAAACAACAAAACTGAATAGACCTTTCTCACGCTCTTTAATTGCACTGAAGTCCTAATGTTAACAGTCTATAAATGCCAGAAATGTAAAGAACAGATCAAAGTGGGTTAGTACTGAAAAATTAGGGACCTAACATACAAAAATGTCACAATGGTGCGGTTTAGAAAGCAAAAAAAAATTAATAAATAACCGCACAAATTTTATACAGAATGAGAATTTGCATAGGATCGAGGCTGGACGGGCATCGATGCCCGTTAATGCAAAATTTCCATACATTCTCTGTTAAATTTTCTGTTTTTAAAAACTTTACTTGTGTCATAGTTTTCAGTATGGAATTTTCGGCACCAACTAATCTTGACCTACTCTTTCCATTTCTGGCATTTACAGAGTGCTAACATCAGGGTTTTAAAAGCGTGAGGAAGGTTTATTGTAGACTCTACAACAGTGTTTTGGTCGGGTTTAGAGAGTCAAAGACTAGATTTGGGGGTTTCAAAGGTCTTTAAAGGACTGTGTATTAAAACTAACCGGAGAATAGTGGCAGTCTTCCGTCATCCGAGTTGTCTGGCTCAGCACTGTCAGCGGTCATCTCCTGCAGTTGAGGGCTGGCAATCTCCTCCACAGACGGCAGGTTGCTCCTCCACTGAGGCGACTCTCGTACTGGCGGTGAACTATTTGAGAAGGCCTGGTCACCAGAGGCCTTGGCTGGCGTCGGGTTTGTAGGGCGGGGATTGGTAGGCTTTGAAGCATGTGCTGGGGTGGGGTTATCGGGCCTGAGGGGGGTGGGGGTTCCACTGCCATCTGCGTGACCTGGAGTGGGGTTGGTGGGGCGCAGGTTGTTGGGCGTGGCACTCGGCGCTGTTGGAGAAGGGTCAACCTCTACCGCTGCGACTGATCTGTTACTATCCATTTGAGGGTGGGAGAACACTTCTACCGAGGGATTACCTTGAGCGTCTTCTGTCAAACATAACAGGCAAACTTTACCCAAGGTAACAAACCAAATAAGGGACAGGTCATTATTTATGGCTAGGGTTGGGGTTGAAGAGACAGTGGTGGGGTAACTCAAAACACTACATTGTCTTAGGTGGGGTGAAAAAAAAATTCTTGAAATTAAAGGTGCAGTAAAAACGTAATACGTGTATTTTTGTATTTCCATTGGTGGGGTTGAATGATTTCTACTCCGGCCGGAAGACGCCGAGTTGATTTTTCGGCTCCGTTTCTTCTTTTTTCGTGTCACACTTAATATGCAAGATCAGTTTGAGCCCGCGTTATTTAAGGAGTCTCAATAGCACAGTAGTTAGGACGTCGGACTTAGAATCTGTTGGCCCGGGTTCGATTCCCAGCAGACGTGTATCGAACTTTTTTTTTATTTTTTTTTTTATTTTCCTCTTGAATTTAATAAACTTTTTTGTCTTCATTTCAAAGTCGAATGATACATCAAAAGAAATCAGAAAAGTTAAAGCACATCATTTAGACGTGATAACTAATCCACCAAATTTATTTTACCAGCATCCGTGGTACTTCATCGAAGTGTACGCTGTTTGAGTCAATATAAAAACAATCACCAAGCATACAACAAGCTTCGGGCCTCTTGTTTGTTTTAAAAAGGTTGGGTCAAAACATTCTTGTGTTCCTTACTATTATATCTTCAGCCCCAAACCGGGGCATAAACCCAGGGATCACGCAAAAGATAACAACGCGAGACAGCCATTTTTACAACACGGAACGTGCACTTAAATTTCATAACTTTGCCATGATCTTTAAATTTGAGATAAATTCCAACACATAGAGCTCTGAAAGTGCCTCGAAAATTGACGAACTTTTAAATTTGTACTAATTATAATTTCTTAGACACTGGTTTAGTTTTTGTGATTAAAATCAACTTTACAGGTATTCCATTTCTGATTTTTGAAATGTCGAAATGTCATGATTTTCCAGGTTTTGAAAAGATCCTTGCGAACCTAAATCTAAAAAAGCACGAAAACGACACACATAAAAAAAATGTGACGTTTAAACTAAACGATAAAAGTACAATATAACGAAAATTACACTTCAATACAACACGCAACACAACACGTTAACAACAACAGCAGTACAAAAAGAACGAGCATCTACAGGAAACTCAAATAGCATAATAGAAAATACCTGAAGGCTGCACAGATCCCACGTGGATGGTGGCCTGGGGCTGTGGTGTATCAGGCGGACTGCCTTCCCCTGGGGGTGGGTGACGGGTTTGTTTGGCTAGCTCTGCTGTGAGCGAGTCAATGTCAGGAACATTCTGACTGTAGACACCCTTGAGAAACGATTGACCTGTCGAGATTTAGATTTTACAGTTTTGCTGATTCTGAATTACAACACCAGTGTATTCTACTTGGAGAGTCGCAAACACTTTTACAAACTATAAAGTTTAAAAGGTATATTTGGGATTTACATTCCATAAGTTGTCCATTATTTTCGATGTACTGTTGTTAGAATAGACCACTTTCGAATTACGCTTTAGTTCCCGCGAACAATAACTTGAAGTCGATGCTAGTGCTGAGCTGTGCGAAAAAATACAGCAAATGTATTGCACAGCTCAGCACTAGCCTCGACTTAAGGTTATTGTTGGCAGGAAATGAAGCGTAATTCCAAAGTGGTGTATTGAAATTCGTAGACAAAACACCAACGAGGAAACACCACGAATCTTTGAGGAAAGTGACGTAACACCACGAGTACGAAGCTACACAGAAAATCAAGTTTTCAAAAGATCATGCCGATCATTTCCGAAGATTTTGCAAAGATTTTCCCAATTTTTTTTAGATTCTTTAATAATTTTTCCGAATGTTTTTGAACACTTTCTGAGGATTTTCCGAAGACGTACGAAGATTTTCTGAAGATTTCCAAAAGTTTTCTGAAGACTTCCCATGATTTTCCGAAGATATTTAGTCTGAATCCAGTGTCTTTTGTGTGTTGCTATTGATGGATCTTGAGACGGTGTTTCTTAAGAATTGAAAAGGCTTTCTTACTTCGTTTACAGGCAGACTTTCTGTGACTACATACGATTAGTTTTCCTGCAGTTTGACTGTTTGCTAATTCGAAATTCCATTGATCATTGATTAATTTGTATCAATCTTCCAATATGTCCTAATTCACAATTTACTACTTGACATTTTAAACTAAACCCCTTTATACTGAACTAATTCTATCACAGTGTGTACTTTGTTGTTTTTACTTACATTACTATTTATTTTAAATTTGGGAATCCTTTTAAAAGTACAAGAATTTGTATCATATCCTTGTTTTGTTGTAATAAGAATCCGATGAAAGTGAATGGAATCTACACAAACTAACAAACCAGGAAATATAATATCGTTTTGTATTTCTTAGGTAGAAGAGTTATTGAATCTGGGTAACGCGTCAGGGCTAACAAGGGAAAGGCAGCAGGAATTAAAAGTACCAACCTTGTGCCGTCTCAAAGTAGGGCGGTACTTCTCGGTAGCGCAAAGCATGCTGGCCATACTGCAACTCAGCAAGCTCAATTCTGTCATGCTCCCACTCGTGCGCAGGCCTCTTCCACTTCGGAGGTGGAGGCGGAGGGACTGGGTCGGGAGTTATGGCGTCGGTATACTGCTGTTCCACCGTGTCGCAGTCAATCTTGCTTGTCAGCTTTTCTGAAGCTCTCCTCGTCCCATCTTGAACATTCTCGACTTCCCGTGATCCCATGAATTCCGTGTGCTGTTCACCTAAATACGAAGAAGTCAGGCAACAACAGTTACATGCCCCTAATAATACTTGAACATAATAAATTATGACAACTGGTGATTTGAATATGAACGATTCGTAGCAGTAATTAATTGCACGATCCAGAGTGTTTTCAATGTTCGTATGAGCTCTTCTTGCAATTAAATTTCGAAAACGTTGGAAAACACTCAGGTGCAAATTAGGGCTAGTATGATTACTTCATAAAGAAGCTTTTTACAGGATCGAACAAAATCACCCAAAATTTAGCGACCAGACAATGGCTTGTCAGACGAGCCTTTCCTTTGTCCAAGTTGCTGGAAAATACTTGCGCGCGCGCGTTAACCGTTTCCTTTGATATTTTTGACAATAGGAACAGCGGACATTTTGCTAACGTGTAGAAGTGAGCCAAGGTTTTCGCAGTGTTTGAGGAAAATCCCATCGAGCTCTAGCTTCGAAAGTTGCATTATTATATTAAGTGTTAAACTAGATCTATCTGCTGTATCTTCACTTTGGATCGCACCCTTGAATTTTTTTTTGTTTTATATATATACTGCATGTGCGTTTACCATTTGGGGTTTCTTCTCGAGATTGTGTTGGGTTTCCTCCACCGTTGCCATAAAAACAGTAAAAATTTGGTTTACTGACTATCTATTGTTTGTCATCCAATCAGATTTGAAAAATTCAGTTTATAATTGCACAGAGTTACACGTTTAAGTTACACCTTTATCAATAGGCATCCAGTAATTTGTTCATGGTTATAATTAGAAAGGATTTCGCCTGAATACGAGCTCGCAACCTCAATGATGACCAGTATGAGAGAAATACGTGAAAAAATCTGCACTTGTACAAGCTCCTAACTGCTTGAATTAGCCGGCACTCACGTTGGACATAAAAACAGTTTGTCAAGCTAATTACCTTCGCTGTCTTTCTCGTCCTTTTCACTCGGCATCATCTAAATTTGGACACAAATATAAATTAGCAATGAACCGGAGTTTATTCAACTTGGTGTGTTTACAACCTGATGACCTGAGACTAGGAAGACAGCAACAACTTGCTCCACTGCATGAAAAAAGATTGTTTATATAGAAGAAGTAGTAGAAGAAGAAGAACAAGAAAAAGAGAAGAAGGAGCAGAAGAAGAAAAAGAAGAAAAAGAAGAAGAAGAAAGAAGAAGAAAAGAAAAGAAGAAGGAGAAGAAGAAGAAGAAGAAGAGAAGAAGAAGAAGGAGCAGAAGAAGAAGAAGAGGAAGAAGAAGAAGAAGAAGAAGAAGAAGAAGAAGAGAAGAAGAAGAAGGAGCAGAAGAAGAAGAAGAGGAAGAAGAAGAAGAAGAAGAGAAGAAGAAGAAGGAGCAGAAGAAGAAGAAGAGGAAGAAGAAGAAGAAGAAGAAAAAGATAAAGAAGGAAGAAGAAGAAAAGAAGTAGAAGAAGTAGAAGAAGAAGAAGAGAAGAAGGAGCAGAAGAAGAAGAGGAAGAAGAAGAAGAAGAAGGAAGGAAGAAGAAGAAAAGAAGAAGGAGAAGAAGAAGACGAAGAAGAAGAAGAAGAAGAAGAAGAAGAAGAAGAAGAAGAAGAGAAGGAGCAGAAGAAGAAAAAGAAGAAGAAGAAGACAACGACGAAGACGACGACGACGAAGACAAAGACGAAGAAGATTAATGAAAAAAACATTATTATTTACACTTAGTTGCTACGTTTACACTAAGTGGAAACAAATTGTTGTTGTTGTTGATGTTGTTGCTGCTGTATAGTTACTAATTTACCGGTATAACACGCAATATATAGGTCTTATAACAATAATGATTATGAAAATTTATGAATTTAAATAAGGTGAAAAAGAAAAGGAAATCAACGAGATCTAAAGGAGAAACAAAGTTTTGTCCGTTGCTGTGGACGCAAGTACTTTATTTAACAAGTTTCATAAAGTTACTTTGTTCTCAACTAGCTTGCAACAAAACAAAGAATGCATCGGGTCAGAGTTTGCATAGTTGATAGAAACAGGTAATGATCTTCGTCACAAGAAAGATAACATTAAAATTACAAAGTTTCGCCGAGTTCAATTGAAAAAAAACCCTGTGTGGTGAGCAATTTAAAATTCACCATAACAGAAGACTTCAGTTAAGACCAGTTTCAAATGCTGTAAGGTTAAAAATTGGCTTTTGACACGCCACGTTTGAATTGTGGGTGTACATTCATTTATTCATTCGTAATCTTTATTTGAACACCGTAAAATCATCAATTAGAACATGGTATTTTCAATAATTAACAAGTAGATTGAAAAAAATGTTTTAAAAGGAACACCTAAGTGTTTTACACGGTTGCCGTGGGAAGCCAACTAAAACAACTGGTTTATCTTCCTTTTAAATTGAGCGAGTGAAGTACTTAATCTAACATGGACTGGTAGTTAATTCCATATTTTGGCGCCACTGTAGGAAAAGCTTCTCTCGATAATCTGTTCGAGATCGGGGAAGCAATAGTTACGTACCTTGGCATGCAGTTCTTCTGCTGCAAGTTTCTCGCTTTCATCGCGAGGATCCTCAGGCAGAAGAGAGTCAGACCTGCCCTCTCTCGTCGCCACGTGCTGCCCATACTTATGTACTGCAGCGGTGACGTCATGACGGTCGCTCATGGTCAGCGGTCTATTCTGTAGCAGCTGTCTGAACTCTAGCACCTTGGGGCAGGTTATCAGGGGATCTCTCTGGTCGGGTGTCTTCATCCGGGAACCGATATTCAGACCTGCACCTAGTGTGTGATGTTGTACGTCAGTGTTGCCGAAAAGGTGCGAGGCAGGCAGATGGCCAGAGCAACGAACAGACAGAGGAACAGATGGACGGGCAGACAGAAAGACAGACTGATCAACATTGCAACAAATAGACAGACCGACCGAGCAACAGACAGAGTGACAGACAGACAGACAGACAGACAGACAGAAAAACAAACAAACAGACAGATGGACTCATAAACATTGCAACAGAGTGACAGGTTAACCGAGCAACAGACAAAGCGATAGACAGACAGACAGACTGATAAACATTGCAACAGACAGAACAACCAACTGAGCAACAGACAGAGTGACAGACAGACAGACAGACAGACAGACAGACAGACAGACAGACATATTTTTGATACGATGTTGAGTTTTAGAGAGGTGAATAGATGGTTTGTATTATGTACAATGCAGATTTATAGATGCGATGTCGTTTTTCTGTACGAGCGAAGAGAAAATGCATCATTTTCAGCCAAATAATGGCGGCAGCGACCGCGGTCGAGAGCCGAAATGGCGCATTACAAACTTCCCTCACTTTTGAAAAAATAAAGCGATGCTGGACCTTTCCATGTATTTTACGAAAATAACTTACCATAGGGTTTCTTTAGGCAAAATATGAAGAAATACCAAAATTGACGACATGCCCATGAAATTTAATTTTTACTGACATTACTCTTAATTGTCCATCTTCAGCTGGGTGACGGACCTACTTTTGTCTCATTTACTCACCAGCATTGGTTCCAAAACAAGGTCCTTGTGTTTTCTGTTCCCAGGCAGGCATAGACTTGAAGTCCCTCTCCCTCAGCCCCTCGGGTATTATCTCCTCTTCGTCCTTCTGTTTCAACCATATCTTACCAACACCACCTACCCAACGAGGAGTCGGCTTATGACTCAGTTGCACAGTTTATAACATACAATCATCAATAACAAAATCCTACAGGATGATTTAGCTATCTTTATTGGCAAATCTTTCCTGACATCATTGTTTACATTTTTGCTTGATTAGCATATGCACTTACTGGGAGAAAGAAACCTGCATGCAGCTTTTTACGTTCAGCTTCTTAGAATATATTGGCTTTCAAAATATACGAAATAGCTGGGTGGCAAAATTGTTAATGAGCCATACATTTGCTGTAAGAATTCGAGCTTTTAAATACGGATCACATAAAATGCATTAACAGGCTGGACTGAAATTTTCTGACAAACGTATCTTTCAAAGCCCTATTATTATTTACAGCTGATCATTTAATTGCTCAGTAAGAAACTAACGCACGTTTGCTAATGAAGCAAGAAGTAAACAATGACGTCAGGAAGGATTCGCCTGAAGGAACATTACAAAAGCGGAAAAGTGATGGGGAGGACGGAAGTTTTTTGCTTGCACGTTATTTTTTTGGCAATCTATCTGCGTTGCAGTTCTTTTGTATGAATTGGAATATTTCTTTTTTGCATTTTCCCTGCGTAGTAATTTCTTTTCAAGTCTATTTGCTTTACACATTGCTTATGTGGGAATCATTTCCAGCCGCGAGCATCCCCCCGGACAAAAACCCCCGAGCATTTGATATACAATTTAAGACAAGGGGGCCGGGCATTTGTCAGTCAGTAGTGTCCAGGCCCCTGGGCATTTGCAAACAACAAGAAGCTTCCTTCGTGACATCCTGTCGTCATTTCCAACGGCGCTCAGAAGTCAAGGGTTTCAAATACCATTATTTTTAAATGAGAAGAGCATTTATCGACCGGGTTGCCACTGTTAATTGGATGTCAAATTCAAGGACTTTTTCAGGACTTTCCAGGACCTTTTTCGAGCAAATTTAAGGACCTTCGTTACCAAATAAAACATACTAGGTATATTAAAAAAGATTTATTATTCTGTGTATTAATTCCGCAATGAGCTTTACAAGACTTGCTTCGGGGGAAAAATCGAGCCTTCGTTTTTGTTTTTAAACATTGTTTCATCAAAGGTATTATGTCCGGTTACTACAAACTGAAACAGCTCATTTTACTAATTTTTTGCAGTTAAAGGTAAAAAATGTTGTCCATTCCAGGATTTTCAAGGACCGCAACCCAAATTCAAGGACTTTCCAGGGCCCGGAATTTTCTTTTGCAAATTCCAGGGGTTTCCAGGATTTTCAAGGACCGTGGCAACCCTGTACCAACCATAAAAGACCTATAAAAGCAATAAAACCATCTGCTTTGTGTTTGTTTGGTTGAAGTGTTTCGTTTCATGACTTCTTTTATGCAGTTCTGTTGAACTGAAATAGTTAGTTTTGTTAAAAAATGGCACTTAATATTTTTGTGTAATGATTTGATGGATTGGGGTGCCGGGCGTTTGACCATCATAGTAGGAACGGGGAGCAGGGCATTTGCCAACAAAAATTGCCCGTTTGTCCGGGTATTGACCCTTTTTTTTAAACGCAGTTCCCCAAAAGTAGAAGTGCTTGCGCTCGCCAAAAATAAATAAATAAAATAAATAAATAAATAAACATATATATATATATATATTTAGTATTTGTCAAACAAGTAAATAGTACTTTACGCGCGCTCTGATTGGACAATAAAAAGTAAATATCCACCGCTATTTACTTTTTGGTATTCATGCGTGACGG
>JAOEJI010410968.1:0-10070 GCA_025448255.1 Umimayanthus chanpuru
TCTTATGACATTCATGCTTCGCATCTGTTTATTCCCTGTGAAGAGACAGTCTTTGTAGTCTTGGAAACTTATGGTTCACTTCACTTCTGACTTCTTAACTCCCTTACACTTCTTCTCGTCTTTCCCATCTATCTTGAAGGAGTAAAGTTTAGATCGTAATCCAACGAATTCTGTTATCTGTTTTCCACCAGCCTCATCTTTCATCATCCCAATCACCATTTTGTTTTTCCCTGTCGGAATTCCAGAAGGATGATCTTTTGCGAAGTTACTCGTGTCAAACTTCTTATCAACATCGCCACTAATATCTCTGTAGAAGTCTTCAGTCTCTATCTCATACATCAGAGAATCTGTGTGCGTGAAAAGGAGTTTAGACTTCTCACCAAACATCGGTTTTATGTAGTTGCAGTGGAAATCATACATCAAAGTCTTACTTAAATCAAGAATACACATCCCCAAATAAACTGGTTTATTGAATACCAAGCGCGTTTTCTTCATGTGAACAGCGGATAAATCCTCACAAAAGATTGTACGATGTTGATAATTTGGTTTAGATGTTAATTTCCTCGCCTGATCTTCATTTGTGACTAGATGAATATCAACTCGGCTTCTAATATTCTCCATCGTCTTTCTGAATACACTATTATTCATTTACTTGAAGAAGTCTTTTTCAAAGTCGTTTGTCGCCTTTGACCGAAGACTTGTGTTTAAATCAATATACGGTTTCAACCAAGCACTTTCTTTGAATTTTATTCCTCCTGTTATGCTCGGCCAGTTTTTTGCCAGCTGCGACTTTTTTAGGATCTTTTGGCTCGATTTTTTTGTTTTTGTTGTTGATTCTGACCTCGTAATTTGTTCAGTCTCAGCTGGAGAGACAACATTTCCTTGGTTTTCGGATGACATTTTATTATAAATTAATTTAATAAATTCCTACGATCGAAGATCCCAAAAAGCAAAGCTTTTTAAGATTGAAGATCCTGAGATCGAAGATCCTAAGAAGTGGCAGCATCTGCTTAGATCCTGCTTGCAAAGTGCTGGTAGAGTGCTGGCAGAGTGTTTAGTAAACTACTAACAATTTCACAGCAGTTCCACAGTAAACAACAAGTAAATTTCAAGATCGAAGATCTGAAAACAAAGCTTTTTAAGAAATTTCAAGAAATTGCTGGCAGGTGCTGAAGATATACTATGTTCTCTTGAAATTCTGTTGCGATTTTTGCTGGCATAATTCTAGCAGAATGCTGGCAGTTCTTAAGACGCACAGCGTCCCGGACCAAAAGTCTAAGCGAAGCTTGGGTTAAGAACTATTTGTTTCTTTTAGACGTAGAACTGGAGGTGAGGTATGCTTGACAACACCACGATCATGACTTTGCTCGGGACTTTGTTTATTCGAAGAAAAATCAATATGTCTTATAACATGAAACAAAGCACTTCCGAGAGCTACAAATCTTCCTCCCCATAAAACAAGTTGTCCTGAAATAAAAGAAAGTTCACGTTTTACTAGCTCATCTTTCTGAAGATCTTTGTTTAACTCTTCAGTGTCGTCAAAATTTAAAAAATATAATCCCTTCACTTGACTTTGCTTAGTCAAGATTTCATCGTGACCGGTTGCTCCGACTTTATTGCGAGCTTTGCTTATCTTTTGAATAAAAAATAAGCATATAAACCTGCTAAAACTTTACTCTCTCCTAAGTTATGTTTTATCCCAGAGATTTTAGTTTGTTTATTTACATCAGAGTTAAGATCCAGATGCAACGAAGGTGTGGAGTGCCTTAGAAAGTTATTGTACGATATTTTTGATTCAGTGTTTAAAATCAAATTTGAACCCATTGGCCATGTTCCAGGACTGACTGCTAGATCTAGTTTTACTTTCGCCTCTTGAACAGATAATTGATAACGTTCAACTGATTTGGACAGATTGTTCTCTATTATCGTGCTTTCAAATAAATTCATGAATTCTCTTTGTACCTCTATCGCACTTCTGGTGTCCCCCAAAATTGTGCTTCTGAGATTCACCTGGCTCCCCAATATCGAATACGTAAACGACTCAATAGATTGGTTTATTCTTGCTTGCCCTACCTTAGTGAGACCATAAGACACTGGGGTAACGAAGTATTCATATTGATTCTTAGACTGAGAGTTAAATAAATGAGTTATGAGATTTCCATCCTCAGCCTTTCCCCATTGATCAGAGAATTTAAACTCCCCAGGATATTCATAATCCGTTGAAGTTGGACATTGCACCCATATAAAAACAGAACCCAATCCATGGTTCTGGCCATCGGTAAAGCGGAAGTCGGAATTTGGGTCTATACCAAACTCAGCACAAATAGATTTATAAGCTGTGACGTTGTATCTATTATCTTTTTGGTTGAAGATGGGATCCCCTGGTAACGGTATGCCCATCTCATTTAATATTCTACGAGCAGTGAAATATGTATGATAACAAAAAAAACCTTCTGACTTGATTGGGAAGATGTAATTCTGAATCTGTTAAGTCGTGTACTCCGCCGCTCATTTTGTCTTCAAATAACAGACGATTGCTTATACCAGAGGCTGTCATGGGGCAAAAAATCGCGAAATTTAATTGCTGATCCCAGTAGGAGATTTCCGGTCTAGAGGCCCACTTATGAGACTTCCCCACTGTAATGAGTTATCGTGTATTGTGAATATATCACGAAATTTGCAGTTAAAGTACTTTTCAGGCGTGATGTAAATCTTCTGATTTATAAGTACTTCAGATAATGGATGTGTTTTAGCTGAGTCCGAAAACTGAATAGGGGGAATGGTTAAAACTGGTTTCGGATTTAAATTTAGCTAAAGAGGAAAACCAGGAACCAATCCCAGAGCTCTCTTCATTTCCTCTGTGAAGTATATGCTGCTTCGAAAATTATTCCCATCGAAAACATCAATATTTTCGTCTTTACCGACAAACATAATTGTTTTCTTTCCAAAAAAATCCATTGTTTTGAATTTAGACTCATCAGCATTCGGATAACGGTCTTCAAACCTTTTCCATAGACTCACTGTGATTTTTTATTAGCAGATATATATTTGAAACTTTGTGGTTTCAAATATTTAAGTTATAAGGCAGAGGTCTGTCATATTCATTTTCTAGCTCACGGCTTCTCCCACCAGAAAAACAATAGCAGTCAAGAAAACATTGAGTCTTGCAATTATGATTGCGTTATTTCGTCTATTCTGTTCCTGCCAATCGAGTAGTTTCTCCCAATTTTCTTGGTACTTTGCGTAATCTTTCTGATATTTTCCCAGAGCTTCATCATGTCTCTTTTTCTCTGCTGATAAATCATCACCCGAAAAATATTTCACAAGATAAGAACCGCCGATAAATGTCGTTGCATTCAGAATTGCACCGCCTAACATCACTGCCATAGTCGCCATATTATAAATAGATTTAGGAATTATTTTTTGATCTTCGAGATAAGTTTTCAAAGCCATTGAACCAGCTAGTACGGCAGTAAACTTGCCATAAATCATAATACTTGAAGATGGATCGCCTAAGAAGTTTTCCTTCAGCATCTTCTTCGCTAAATATCCTACTCCAGCAGTTAATCCGACAAGAACAGCAGAATCTGTTACTGTTTTCACTAATTTATTTTGCTTAGCCATGTATTTTAATATATTTTATAAAAATTCTTTTCTCACATTTTCCACTTCTCGCAGATTTTTATTTTAGGGTGACTACCCAGAGACACTTTTTTATTTTGGATTTTTTGTATTTCTAGGGCGAAACCCCTGGGACACTTTTTTTCCTTGTAGTTTTGGATTTTTGGAATTAAGAAATTGAAAAGTGTCCCATTTTACGTTGACGTCGGAGCGGTTCTCGGTTTTACGTTGGTGTTTTTAGCGTGTCTTGGTTTTTGTCTTGGTTTTTACGTTGGTGTTTTTAGGGGTTTGGTTTTTGTTCCAGAACCGGCTTTTTCTATCTACTCAATTAGAAACAAGATCAAAACTTAAAACTGTCTGTGGCCTGATAGGGCATGTGTGCCCAAACGGTATTTCATATTCCGTTCAAATCAGTTGTTTTCTAGGTGAGTATATACTCCTCTGCATCTGTTCACAATATGGCAAGAACAGGGTTGATTTTCATTTTCATGCATTAAAATTACAAGCAAGCTTCCATGGCCACCGACTCGACTCTTGTTTCTGAGACTCTATATCTCTAACTGACGATCGAGTATTAAAAAAATGTTAAATCAATGCTGGTAAGGATTAAAATAACTGGTCAGTTATAATATTCTACAGGAATCGCGTGATGGCAAAATCAAGTCCATGTACCAAGGATTATTGTGGACCTTTACATGTACTACTCAAGCTAAAGTTGATTTCTTGCATCGCATGCTCAAGTATTGTGTTTGCAAAAGCAACCACCTTTGCAGCCTGCATGTTTTATGCAGTCGACACTTCACAGGAGTGTGCATGTTGTATGCTGTCGACACTTCACAGGAGCAATGAATTCCCAGTGAATTTTATAGCCACCATATAGCCACCTTTGGCTTTGCGGTACCATGCTGTCTGGTCATGACCTTGTGAGAATCTCTTTGAAAATACACAAACATTTCTGACCACAACAAAACTAAACATGGCTATTTATGTCCAGTTGTAGAACTGTAAATTTCAAAAATGAAGAAGTCAAGAGCTGTTTGATGAAAATTCAGCTGGATCTGCTAAAACTCTTTCAGTCTTTGAGCAATCATTTAGTGGGACAAAGCTCGCATGTTAATTTATAGCTTGGAAGCAAATGTATCCATTGTCATGAGACTTTGAGTTGAGCTGCTGCCAAACTTTCTAAACAGCGATATACACTATTTGTGTTTTCAATTGAGACTTCGTTTGAAATGTTGACCAAAACTATGGTTTGTTGACAATTTTTATAGATTTGCATACCGCACGAAATAGCACGAAATATTGCACATGCTTTTTGAGAGCTTGCGGCTTCCTGTAGCCAATGATGGATTGTTTGATGTCTTGGACCTTGGTCCCCTGGGAGGTCAAGAGAGCAGCGTAATCATAGCATAGATCTTCAAAAGTTCACCTCGGTGTTGACCACAAAATGTTTCACTGTAGTTTGTTTATAGCTGTGCAAAGAACTAGGTGAGTTTGAACATTAAGCTATGAAAACATCTTGTGATATTAACATGCTGTCGATTCATTTCTTATTTGCGAACCAAATGGACCATCACGACGTACTTCCATATAACCGTAACTGCCATAAACGAGTCCCCGGTAGCACTGCAGCAGTGACCGGGATGCTACCGTATAAGTACCGCAAGTTGAAGTCAACTCAACTTTTCTGGCATTGGGGACATCGTGCCGCTGGTCATCCTAGATGCTGGAACAGAATGTGTCCATTTAAAATAGAACTACTGCCGGTGTGCCCCAGTGCTACCGCTGGTTCGGCTTACGGAAGTTACGGGGTAGTTACGGTTATATGGAAAACAGACTTAACTTGACGAAATAGAAAAGAGTATCAGTGTTCACGAAATCTGTTGCTTGTTCTTGAAATGAGTTACTTTTTTTTAATTTAAAAATTAGTAGCAAGTAAAAGAATGAAACAACCAAAGAACTTCATAAACAGCTGGAGCAAAAATAAATTGCACAGCCAAAAGTTACAAAGCGTAAAGTTCACGCTGGCTCGATCGATTCATATTTTTATATTAAGATCGCTGATCAGAACACTGTTTGCGTGAGCAGAACGTATTTTTCTTGCTTTAGTTTTGCAATGTACAAATGGTTAACATTTGTGCATAAATCCGGAAAGTGAGTTTCGGGACACCTGATCGAAGTCCCGATACGTCTGTTGGGATGTTATTGTTCTTGGTCCCTAATCCTGTCCTGATCCCAAGACCCCGAATCCCAGATCCCGGTCTTGATGGTATGTTTCCCAGGAGCGGTACTGTAGCTCTCGATATCTTCTTTGAGATACAAACGATATGGACAGACCATGTCAGTTCCTCGTCAATATGGATGCCCAAAGACTTAGTGGAGTTCACTCTTTTTATTGGATTGTTGCCCATAAAGATATGAGGAATATTTCTAATATTTTTTATTTTTTTCACCTGATCCGATGAACATTGACTCAATTTTAGCAGGGTTGCTGTAGCTTGCAACTCGCACAATTTAAGACATTTTTAAGATTCTTTTAAGACCCGAGTTTGGAAAATTTAAGACCTAATTTTTTCATCAATCTTTTATTCAAAATTTACAATACGGGCTAACTTATGCTACTTATAACTTCTGTTCTATCGTGCAACCAAAGTCGTGGCAAAAAAGGGAGCAAAATGAACCCTTTCTACATGCAAACACTCTTCAATCCTTGACTATGGGAAACAAAAATTTAAGACATTTTAAGACCTCAAGTAAAAATTTTGGTAAATTTAAGACCTTATTTTTTAAGATGCCGCAAGAACCCTGTTTAGGAGTGTTGAAGCTTAGCTGGTTTGCTAGCAGCCAATTTTTCAGATGTTTGTGTAAATCCGAAAAAATATTTTTGGGTCTGAGTGTTAGAGGCAGTTTGGCAGGCATTGATGTAATTAATAATAAAGATGAGAGACAGAAAGACAAAGAGATAGGCTGCATACATGTACATGTACAGTACTTGCATTACTTATCCACTTTAGATCTCATTCTTTTAAGTATTAATAAAACTGGTCAAAGAAATAACTAAACTCACTATTCCGTTTCCAGGTTGCCAAGAGATTCTACAGAGTGTCTTGGATGCACTGCAAAAACCAGACAAAGAGAAACATAGTTATTTGTCTTACTTTTTACACCTGCGTTGATAGTGTTATTCTCCGACTGCATGGGATTTTTGAACTTTTGGGACTTGGATACTTACAGTGATGCATTTGTTTTGGAATGAATATCAGACCTATGCCTAATGGTTGAAGCTGTTGTTACCGTTAACACAATCTGCCATTGCAAGAGATTGTGATGGAAATCTACACCAGTTCTGTACGAATGGCCTGGGACAATGGCGCAATCTAGGCCTGCTAATGGACTTTTTAATGCGCCATATTTTGAATTTAAGCACCATTTGTGCATGGTGCACGTCCTTCCCAACACGTGCAAAACAGTGATAAAAATAATTTATTTTCCTGTTCAAAATGATGAGTACTGCTGATGCTCCATTGCCATGTAACTATCAGCAAGTAGATTCAGAAATTAGACAGGTGAGACTGTTAGGCAAAGAAAGATGCTGGCCAGTCTGGCATTAGAAGAAGTAAGTCATGGCAGCATGCATGAAACGTGTTTGAAATCAATAATCTTCAGTCAATTTTAAAAATGACAGGAAAATTTGGGGGATTCAGGAAGCAGCTAAATCACCGATTGTCTGGGCTTTTTCTGACATATATAAACCACATTGTCACAATGGTCTTTAACTTTGTCATCGCCCCTTTCAGCAGCCAGCCAGGTGCATGAGCTCTTTGAATTTAGTTGCACCCCATTTTTGCAGAGTCGCACAATCTTTATATCTCATGCATCAAACATGGCGTTTTAAAACTCAGTATACCCAAGATTCTTGCTTATCATGGGAATGTCCGTTCAACCCCAATATGCAGCATTTTCACGGACATCTTTTTTATAAGCATTCACTTTTCATGATAAGTTATTAGGACCCATTCTTCATTAGCACCATATAGTTTGCAAAGAGCCTCAATCCCCTTATCACACCCAACATCAAGCTGGTATGCAAGATCATACCTTTTTGTGGACCAAGCAAATCTCAGGTCTTCAGGAATGTTTTGAACTTGTTGTTTAAGAAAATAAGGAATTTGATTGGCATCTTCTTTCCAAACAGTCATGACACATATTGCTTGCAGCATCTTTGGTTTACATTTTTCAATTTTTTTCTCTAACTGGATTCGGATTCAACACAACATGGATGTACACTTTTTAAATCTTTTCTCCAATACGAATCTGAATTATTCAGCTGTCTCAAACACAACTCGATTTACACTTTCCAAACTTTTTTCTAATTCAATTGTGATTCATGGTGATAACCCAAAGTTTAACACTATAGATTCCACTGGAGATTCTACCTGCAAAAGAAACAGTTTATCACACAGTCCGCATAAATAGCTGTCTTGATAACCTTATGAATATTTCTACCACGCAATCTCTTTCCACCCATTATTTGCTTTTTCATGCACCTTATTTTGATCAAAGGTTTCAAATTTATTTGAAGAGATCAGTACAAAAACGGCCTACATGTAAGTGTCGTTTTTTGTTGACTTTTTAAAATACTGGGAAATTTTGGCTTCTTTTTCACAGCTATACTGTATTCTAGGCTAATGGTACGAAGAAAATAGGTTTTCTGGTAACTTGGGAAACTTGCCTTGAAAATAACTGGGGAATTGGGGAAGGGGAGGTGGTGGTGGTAGTGGTCCCTTTTGAAAGGAGTAGCCACAGCTTATCGAGGGGTTTAGTGGTCAAATTAAGGTGGCAGACGCCCATTTTCTTGTTTTGGTTTTTGAGTTAACACCTTTCTTGAACATTTCTGTTTGTTGGTTTTGGTTTTGGTTGTCACAGACTATGAAGCAGATCTCGGGAGATGGGGTTGCTAGTCTGAAAAGGTGGCTTTTCCTGTCTCGGTAATCTATTGCTGCAAGTCTAGTTTGGGATTTTTTCACATTCACTAAGGGCAAGAATGGAAGTTTCTTTTACCCCCAGCGGAGATTATAGGAATTTCTTGGCATTTTGGAAGCTTTTCTTTCCTGGTGAAAAGTAAACCAATTTGGTAATGTTTGGGTGGAAATTCCAATTGGATTACAAGAACAATGTGTTGGCTACATAACATGATTCCTTTGGCTGGTGTAGCATTGCAGGAAAGTACAGTGTAGATAATTTTGATGTTTTGTGAAAGGTGGTCCAAAATCGTCACTTAGGCCATTTTTGCACCGAGCTCTTCATTTCTCTTGGCACAATTGGAAATACTATTATCACTTCTGTTGTATACGATTTACTCAGCTGTCTTAAACACAACTTGATGTACTCTACACAAATCTTCTGTAATATGAATTTGATGTCTATGATTTGAAATTAAGTCTTTACAAGTATATGAATGGCACATAATTGGCGACATGTTTGATTGCACTGGTCAAATCTTTACATGCATGAATGCCATGTAAGCTAACAATCAATTGTTTGTGTAGTATGGGACAAGGGGGAGTCTGGATCAGGGCACAGTAGCAAAGTCACTCTGTACTAAGCCAGAACCCCCATTTCCCTACTACTTTTGTCAAAATGCCAACCACTCGTAACACACTTTTCTATGAAAAGCATAATATAAATTCTGAGGTACCTGCAGTAATCTTTTTATGAAAATGATGCATGACTTTAAACCAAAGCAGATCTATGCAAGAAATTTAAAAGCCGATTTGTACATTTCTAGCACCTTCTTTGACCTGCTGCAGGTCAGGACATCTTCACTATCTCATTAACAAAAACCAATCCTCGGATTACCCGTCACCTGAGGGTTGTGGTATGTTACCTCTGCACAACACATTATAATGTAGACTTTGTTATAATAAATCAATCGTCTGAGAAACAATTCTACTTTCAGGATAACAGTTAAACAGTGCATACACAAGTTACATGCACATTCAACTTCACTGTATGTCACTGTCCAAGCACAGCATGTTTACATGGTGGTTGTACAAATTTCTACAGAACCAACGCATGCCGATAGTTAGCCAAGTAAGTGCGAGACATTTCAGAATTGTACGTTTTTTCAAACTGTTTTAATCTGTCATCTGCCTGCCACAGGTCAGGAATCTTTGGCTTCTGTCTTAATTAACAAGTGTTGGCCATCGGGTCACATTCTACCTGCAACCCTCAGGTACTGGTACATGTACTGTATGTTATCTCTGCACGGTAGTTACTACATACAGGTAGCCATCACTACTGCAACCTGAACATATGACAAACATGACAAACATGTGACAAACATATGTCAAACGTATGGCACATACACTGTATGACACATGTTCTAAAAATGTACATTTCGTACGGACGCAAATTTCAGGAAAAATCATTCGTGTTTTCTGAAAAAT
>JAOEJI010411079.1:0-10069 GCA_025448255.1 Umimayanthus chanpuru
ACGTTTGATTGAACCGTAAGTGGTGGGCATAGCTTGTGAGGTACAGTACTACATATACAAGAAGTTTGGTTAAACTGACCGCAATCTCCTTGAGATAGAGTACTATAAGATATTTGTTGTACAGTAAGTGGTGGACATAGCTTGTGAGATACAGTACTTAATATACAAGAAGTTTAGTTAAACAGCGAACTCCTTTACATACACTACTATAAGACGTTTGGTTGAACAGTAAGTGCTGGAAAACTAGTTTAAAAAAACCGTTTTTTTTCCTGCATTGGCGAGTAAGCTGAATATTAGTTTGATCAACAAGGCTTTATGTGGTATGCTTTTCACATGAGGTTTGGTGTATAGCTAATAAGTAGGTTTTGTCGGCCTGATTTCACTTACGAATACATCTGAAATCAGGTTTAAGAATCTGCCCAGTACGAAAAGCGTATATCTGCGAGTCGGTCAAGTTCTTGTAATTGCAGGATTTTCTGAATAACTGTGTGAGAACGAGGTTCAAGTTGGCCAAAATATAAGAGCAGTTTGAGGAAAAAGCTGGGGCTTTGACATAATAACTGAAACTTTCATACACTACGTGTACAATAGTTCGGGTCTTGATCAATTCATAAGCAACTCCTTTCACTGGGGGCGCAAGCTAGAGAGACAACCAAAGGTTAGAGTGTAATCTGAGACCTAAAGACTGTTTTCACAAACAATGAAGGTAGTTCACCTCGATATACAGCCGTTACAATACACGTATCGTGCAATGCGTTTCGTTTTGCCTTGTTATTGTATTATTTTCTTCAGTTTAAACCGCTCATAAAAATATGAATAAACTAACAACAATTTAAAATTGAAGTCACAAAAAACAAGAACAACAAAATTTAGTGTTTCTTATGAAAAAAGTGCGTAGATATCAATCTCTAATTGTTTTTGCTGAACCAAATTTTATATCGCTGCTTCCACTAGACGTGGATGCATGGTACGTGTTTGCCTTGAAAAGAGCCACCGATACTCGGGTCAATTTTGGACAATGTATCAATATATGTCTCAGTTTTTCGGACTAATTTTGTTCTTGATCTGTAGGTACTTGCCACCCCTGAAAGAAGCAGCTATCAATTCAGCGGAAGTGAGTTTTCATCCAGTGAAGGAGCGACAGAATCTGTTTCGTAACCACACATTTGTGTTTCTCAGCAAGAAACAGGTATGGTGAGATTGTAAGTTGTAAGCTTCATTTGTATTTGGGTTCTCACCTCGATTAGCTATGCTAACTAACTACCAGTAAGGATTTTTGTATTAACTGTTCAAGAAACATGCAGATATGGTGAGATTGAAAAGGGTAGCTTTTATTTGTATTTGCCTTCCCACCTTGATTAGCTAGATGCTAACTAGGGGTAAGGGTTTTGGTATTTACTGTTGAAGGCAAGCAAAATTAAGCGAAGTAAACAATGGGGCTATAATGTTGTCTGAACTACGGGAACTTTGTTTGTTCAGAACTTCACTGGTCTCGTTGAGTATACTCTTATCACTTTCTTATCGCTCTCTTATCGCTGTCTTATCGCTTTTCTCCTCACTTTCAAACTAGCTTGGTTTATATACATTTTAGTCTATATTCTAGAAAGTTCCGAGAGTATCGATATTTAGAAGCATTACATCATACGTACGCTATTTTTGGGAATTACATCACGGTTTCTAATTGTAAACAACTAAATGTTCTAGAATGTTCCAGAATATTACACTATGAGTAAGCAATTCTAATTCTTCTAGAATGTTCTATGGAAAGTTCCTGAATGTTCTTAATGAAAGCGAAATGTTCTAAAGTGTTCCAGACAGTTCTAGCGGTAGTTTCAGAAAGTTCTGGAATGAATAACATTAACATACAATTTTTTTGTAACATTTGCGTTATTGAATTTCTTTGGAGTGAACCTCAATAATAATTTAGAAAGACCGGGAGTGTTTCTAGGGAAAAGAATCTTAGTTGAAAGTTTCGTCAACCAATAATGCTGCATTCACACACAAACATGTTTTTAATTAAACTGACTTTTCAAGTTGCTAGTTCTTGTCATAGATAGCATAAAAATCTTCAGGACTGAATCTAACTTGGATGGCTATTTTCAAAAAATGGTTTGCTATAAATTTTGAGCCGAGAGTCGTTCCTGTTCAGAAAAAACAGCCAAATGCGTCTTTCTTAAACAATGGTTAAAAGTGATAGACCAAGACTCGTCTTAAATTAGTTTTGATTACATTTGAACAGTTATTTTAGTATTGCAACATGTAAATTTGTGAAGATTTTTTTCTTTTTAATCAATAATTACTAGACTTTATTATAACACATAAATGTTAAGATAGCAGATATATATGTAAATGCTAGTTCTGGCAACTAGCGTGGATTGTACAACTAATTAATGCTATATAGATATGAAATGATGAGGTTTTAGTTTGAATTGTCATACATTCCAATAGTGAAATAAAAGTCATTAACTCATTTCACTTCAACACTGCAAAATTACTAGAAAGCAGTTTGTAGTTACGTAAATCTTTCTCTCCTCAGTATAAACGTCTTCTACTGAGTATCCAGATGTCAGGGGGCAAGGCTCTGGTTAAAGACCCCAATGACAACGATTTCAAAGACCAGGATATCGAGACTGGGGAAGGATTAATTGAAGAAGGGACGCACGTGATGATGGTTGAGGCCAAAGAACGCAGTGGTCTCTCGCCGGATGCTAAACAATTGGTCGCTGGAGTGATTGACACTTTGCGGAGGTATAATATTAAGCCGTGATTATGTTTTGTAACTAAACAAAAATGGTCAATTTTATTACATATCATTCTCTGCCCAAGTATCTGGCCAGCCAGCTAGAGTCAGTGGAACGCACAGCCCTACATATCATCAATTCGAAATTGATTACCACGAAACGATGAAGATAGCAAATTTAAGACTTTTACAACGCAGATTCTCACTTTGCGCACGTTTGTTTATAATATGCTGAAATCTGATCACAAACTGCACTGCCTCGCCCTCCATTTACGAAAAACGAATTACAGTCTAAGAAAAACAAAGTCCTTTTTCATTCCAACTTGTAGAAATTACATCGACGGTTTGTGAAAGGGACATTGGCTACGGTGATAGCCAATCAAATCAATTGTTGATCAAAACCTTTATCCAGCTTACTCGCCAATGCAGAAAAACAGGATTTATATTTCAAAACTAGTCTACCAGTGTCTAAATAATGCCCATTGTACCCTGTGCAAAGCACATTTTGTTGATCGGCCCCAAAAGGATTGAACCGGGGGAGTTGATGTACCAAAAGGAATGACCTTCAACTTTTACTTAGTGGTTATTTTTAGTGTGTGTCACGTTTGCCAATTACTAGCAAAAAAGATCGACCTCCAGACTTCGTAATTGGACCAGTTTGCTGTACTATTCGCCTATTTTTGGTGTACACGTATCACTGTATCTATTTATGGCAGAATAAAAATATAAATATATTTTGTTACAGACACAAAAAACGACCGATTCCAGAGTCGGAGTTTGGGCTGGCTCTTCTGCACTGCTCACTGGAAAAGTACTGTAACTCGAGTATAGATGCAGGTAGGCTACTTTGCATATTCATCAAAAATACGTTTGAAAATTCGTAGCAGTGTTAAAAAATGAAAATTAAATTGGTAAGAATATTTTCGGAAGCTTTTAAAATCTCCTGCTACTTCTAAGATCATACTAAAGTTCCTAAAGAAACTGGTACGTTAAAGGAAATTGCTGCTTTCTATTTTCAATAGCTTACCTACCCAAGTATGTAATATTTATACAGGACTGTGGAGACTTTTGTACTGTAAGTCAGTTAAATCTTTCATCTAAACCGCTCCACAGATATTTATATCAATTTATTAAACCACGGTAATACAAACTTTGTGTACACGTAACTTGCTAGCTTTCTTGGATAATAGTACAACCAGTGCAAATTCTATTTTTATTAGAACTGGTCTGTTTTAAAATCAGCTTTATTTTTAGTTATTTACAGGCGAACATTATTATTTATTACTAAATTATTATTGTTATTACTATTATTATTATTGTTATAATTGTTATTATAATTATTGTTGTTATTTTTAAACGTTCTGCTATCGCCTTTGTATTGTGACTTAATTTAGGTGACAATTTCAGTTAATCAGTTAACACCAAAGTGTTGCACCAAGTTTCCTAAGTGTTTGGTTCATATTTAGTTCCAGAGCTGACTCAAGCGCTTGTCAGTCAGTCGTTCCATATGGCGGATATGATGTCACAGGCCGCCTCATTGTCCCAGCAACCAGAGGCTTCCCAGTTCGTTTCACCGCAGGTGGGATTGTCTAAGTAGGATTGTTGAAAGTGCCCCTCAGTATTAAGAGATGCTGATAGTGATGGTAAAGATAATAGTGATGGTAATGGTGCTGGTTGTGATGGTGATAATAATGATAATGGTGATGATGATGATGGCAATGGTGATGATAACGATGATAGTGATGGTAATAGTGACGAAGATGGTGATAATGGTGATAATGGTGATGTTAATGATGGTGATGGTGATGGTAATGGTAATGGTAATTTATTGTGGTGATGATGATGATAGTGATGGTAATGGTCATGATGATGATAATGATGGTGATGGTAATGGTATTGGCGATGTTATTACATCACAGTATTTACAAGCGAAAATTTGAACTAGGAAATCATCAGAGTTCTTGTCGTGATGTTATATTTCAAAAGTCAAATACCGTGTTTTCCGGTGTGTAAGATGAACTGGTGTACAAGACGACTCCTACTTCTCAGGGTAAAAAGTCCCACTTTTTCAAATTCTGGTGTTATATAAATCGACTGCAAATATTAAATATGGCTTATAATAAAGACCATAAAGAGCCTAATATAGGTAATTATACGGCAAAAGTAAAATATAAGTCCAAATTATTCAGCTTATTGGAAAACATAATGTTGAATCGTTTCTCAGTGCTATAACTGTCACCTTCTACAGCCTGAGTGACCTTCATTCAATTTTGTTTACTTTGAAAAGGAATCAGTAAGAGCAATAGAAACACTTAGTGCCGTTATTTTTCATGTCATATTGAGAAAGTGGTACACGATTCAAAACTTGAAAATTGTTACCTGCGTAACAGGCGAGGTTGATTTGGGTGGTCACTAATTGGGTCTTGCCTTATACTCCGGAAAATACGGTATTTCTTAGGTAATTATTTGCAAAAAGGAGAATATTATCTAAATGAAACCAATTTACTGTATGAAAGTGGAATCGTAAAGGGAGTTGGAAGGTTGAAAGAACTTCTTTGGTAACTTTGCAAAGATGTTGATTTGTTGTAAATATTTTACCGTACTGTTCGTGAGACAAAGTAGAACAATGCAGGAAAGCCTTCCTATGGTGGTGTTTACACGGTACTGGAATGAATTTCGTTCTGGTACGACAAACATAGTTCATTCCACGTTTTCATAGAAATTCTCTTTCTGGAGTAGAAGTGCGATAAAAAGATCAGCGAATCCAAAATATGAGTCAGTTGATCAGCCTAACCTATCCACGTTCCTAATTCCGTACTGGAATGAGTTCGTACCTCCTTTACATGATACTTGTGGAACGTTCGGCTTGATTTCCATTTCGATCTGGTGCGATTACCTAGATGACCTCATTCTGGAATGAGCCGTTCCGGAATGAAATTTTAGTTGGTATCATGTAAACGAATGTGGATACTCAGCATGGAACCAAAATGAAGTCGTGGCGGAATCATGTAAACACCACCCAGGTGTCGTTTGCTGAAGTTTCAAACTGAAACGGTTTCATAGAGACAGGAGCGTGATTTATCGCACATAAAATAATATTTTATGAAATTACGACTCCAAGTTAAAGTTTCTTTTTAAAAGCGCGTCCGATATATTTTTATTGTTATGTATTACAACATATATTGGAATTGTTCAGGGTTCATACGGTCATTAAAAGTCGTGGAACTTGAAAAAGTATTTTCCAGGCCTGGAAAAGTCATGGAGTTTAGGAAAAATGGCCGTGGACATGGAAAAGTCTCGGAATTTTTATTTTTTGGTCCAAATATTTCATGCTTTTTGAAATAATGGAACCATTCTTATAGCGTCAAGCAAAAAGAATATGCCCTAAAAGGGCTGGGTTTTGAGCAATTCTTAGTCATGGAAAATTTAAATTGGTCGTGGAAAAGTCATTAAATTTTATTGCCCAGTTTTTGTGTTAACCCTGCGTTATTGTTGTCCTTTCAGTTCAAAAGGCCCGTTCCTGTCAAACCTAAGCAGTCTGCAGTAGAGCGAGGCGGGAAAAGGTATAACAAACTGTTTATGAAAAGTATTTCGCAATATATGACCATCAGGAAGTAAGTATTCCTTCTGGAGTTGCTAAAAAACCAGCAGCTCGGTTAGCAGCTATGAACCTAAACACGTCTTACTTGACAATAGTAATGGTAATAGCAATAATAATAATAATAATAATAATAATAATAATAATAATAATGATAATAATGATAATGATTAATAATGATAATGATAATAATAATAATAAATTCAACTTGTATAAAATATAATAATGCAGTAATAACATTAATAATAATAATCATCATAATAATAATAAATTCAACTTGTATAGCGTTATTTTTTTTAAGAAGTCAATAGCGCTTAACAGCTGAAAAAATAACCTAAAATGTAAAACATATAATAAAGATCAAGATGGTAAAAAGTAATTAAATTAAATAAGGAAATAACAAACAACAGTATATTATTCTAATGTTTACCCTGGGTACCAGAGGCAACTTGTTTGCTAAATCCGGCCGGCCAAAGGCCGGCACCTTGAAACGAGCGTGAGGTCCGAAGGGCCTCACACTCATTTTGCCGGCCTTTGGCTGGCCGGATTTAACAAGCAAGTTGCCTCTGGTACCCAGGGTATCTAATGTTAAGATTCAGATTGATTATAAAAGCCATACGAAAGAGCCAAGTTTTAGGTTCTTGCTTAAAAGTATCATAAGGGAAGGAGTTCCATAGGAGCGGAGCAATACGGGAGAAAGAACAGGCACCATAGGTTTTCAAGTTATATGAGGCTTTGCAGAGGAGTTTCTGATTTGCTTAGCGGAGATTTCCGCCAGGATGGTAGTTGAAAGGAGATCGGATATGTATTTAGGAGCCTCTCCATTTGGAGCTTTATAGGTAAGGAGAATTTTTAAAGTTAATTCTCTGTTTAGTGGGGAGTCGATGAAGACTGACAAGTAGAGTAGTAACGTGATCAAACTTTTTAGACAAGTAGACGAGCCTTGCAGCAGAGGAGTTTTAAACATATTGGAGCTTTTTTAGGACACATTTTGGTTGGCCATATTGATAAAGTAGAGTTACAGTAGTCAGTTCGTGGCCACTAAGGCGAGTTGAGGCGAGATAAGGCGATTTAAGGGCATTTTCTCTTCTTGTGAAAAGGTTGACAGATTCTTATTTTAAAAGAACACGGAAACTTTGGGTCTGAGAGATTCGGATTGTTAGTACTGTGAAGATTCTCATAATAGTGTTTTTCTCCCTCGAGTATATCATGTTCACTTGTTATATTGTTATCAGCGTGCCGTTATCTTTGAGACATGTAATGTGTTTTTTCGTATAGTTTCTAATTTCATGACTTAAGGAATACCGTATTTGTTGTTTGTTTCACCGAGCTCATACCTTTAACATTTGCCTGGCTTCCATGTAATCGTAAGCGCTACAAGAGTGTCCAAGACAGGAGACCTTTATAATTGAGACAGACATACTTTAGTATCAAGAAATTCTAGTACTTCTCTTTGACGGGAATCGGTGAATTTGGTTTTTTTTGAGCAGAGAATCGAAGAGGCGAGGAGTTAAATGTTAACAAAACTGTCACCACTGAGCTCCGCGGTCTGCAATCGTAGTAGTGGTATATCGCTTTTGGTGTTGCTGTTAACAATACTTTTTGACGCGTAGAGACATCTTATCGGCAGCTTTTTTGGTTTGCAATACGCCTTGTGAAAGCTTTTCGTTTTTGCTGTTGTTCACCCCAGATGTGTTTTAAGTTAAAAGACTTGTTTAGGTTGTCAGTTTATTTAATTACCGTATGTTTTAAGTCAAATGTGTACCATCGACTCTGCCTTCACTTGACATACAGTAGTTGAAGTTGTCCCCTTGAATAGTGTTTTCGAAAACTTGCGAAAGGCTCCAAAAGAGAACACACTTTTTGTTAAAATTCATACCTGAGCATGTTGGTCATTTGGAGCATAAATGTTTACCAAGAAAACTGTTTTTGCTCAGATTACTCTGAAGATATCCTAAGGACAAAAACGTTTAGTTACTATAAAACATTTTCAGCCACTTTTTATACTAATTTTATAGAAGTAAATACTATAGAAAAACTTTTTTCCTTAACTGCATTAGACAGTACAATTGCACGTCCGTTTGTATCTAGAGAGAACAAGAAATTTATTACCATATTCTTTGAATGTTACATTTACAAAGAATTAACCAAAAGAAACAGACTTATAAAAATATTACTCAAAATAAGTATAAGGCTAATCGAGCTGAGTAACTTTGTATCTTTCTTAATATAGTCAATTGTAAAGCCAAGTTTTGGATTGAAAAAAAATAGCAACACCTTTGCTATAGTTAGTGCTATGATTTGCATACGTTTTTCCACCGAATTCACTATGCCATATATTTGGTAAATGTTTCACTTGGAAATAAACAACGTTAACTTTTTGATAGTGGTTCAAGATATGACATATCACCAACAGGAAAAAAATATTCCTTCTAGAGTTTGTTTGAACACGAGCAGTTGGGTTAATGTTGTATTCTTGCTGTATATCTCTAGACTGTGAATGAAGTTTTATGAAATAAATTCATGTGTGAAACAGTGGTGAAGAATGCATATCAGAAATGATCGTCGCAGTATTGATTGCAATTTAAGGTCATTCCCCTGAAAAAATCCGCTCGATTGATTTTTTCAAGGTTTGCCAATACATTGCCTATCATGAGGGAATCCAAAAGACGTAATAGAAAAGGGGGGTGCCCGACTTCGTTTGAGAGCTATAGTTAATCAAATGCACCCCCGTTAATGCCACATAGCAGGTGTTTGGTCCTTGTTTCAAAATATTTGATATACCTGCTTATTTGAAACAAATAAGCTGTTTTTCATTACAAATATATAACAAAACGATTAAATAAGTAGCTTTGAGTATATCCCAAGTTTTCATAGCAATTTCGAGTTTAATCTTGGACTTCCGAGCAGGAAAGGACACAGAAACGGCATCATCGTTACAAACATAAATGGCGACGTTTTTATGTTAATAAAAACGTTTTCAATTATATTTCAAGTTTCTGTCGATAGATTTTTGTAGTTTTTTCAAGTGTCTGAGATTATTAAAATGTCAATGAAATGAGCGAAAAAAATTAGGGGGTCACCGTGCTTGTTCAGGAGATATTGTGCAAAATATCGCTAAAATGGGCGGTTTTTGCTCATTTTCTGAGGGGAGCCTGGGGCGAGTTTCACAAAAGTTGGCTTAAATGGAACAAATTTCAAACTTTCCAATTGATTTCACCAATTCTCAATTTAACTGTATAATTTTTGTCAAAGAACAATGAAATATTTCAAAAATTATAATTTTACCGTCATGCGCAGAAGAGCTGCGCACTGCAAAACAGGGGAATGACCTTAAGCTGTTGCAAATATTAATCGAACCCATGACCTCTTTGACACATAGAGATGTATAGAGACTATTCACCAAGAAACACACTGTTACTTGTTAATCAAGTACAGTGTGTTTAGGTACATAGTCTCCGTACTTTTCCCAAACACACTCCAATGTTCAAGTTCAAGTTTATTATCATTACCTTAATGCGTTTATAGTTAAGGTCATTCCCCTGTTTTGCAGTGCGCAGCTCTTCTGCGCATGTAGGTAAAATTATAATTTTTGAGCGATTTCATTGTTCCTTGACAAAACTTATAAAGTTAAATTGACATTTGTTAAAATTGATTGGAAAGATTGAAATTTGTTCGATTTAAGCCAGCTTTTGTAAAACTCGCCCCAGGCTCCCCTCGGAAAATGAGCA
>JAOEJI010411301.1:0-10062 GCA_025448255.1 Umimayanthus chanpuru
ACAAGTGCCAACAAGTGCCAACATTGTTGTGGTTCCATGCAAACGGATGCAACATGTTGGGCCCAACAATGTTGCGTGTTGTTGGCCAACAATGTTGCGTCCGTTTGCATTGACCTTTATGAGTTGCTTGTAAAGGTACAATTTTGTCTTTGTTAGGCAACTTCATAATAACCGCAATATTACAGACATCCCCAACGGCGCTTTTACAAACTCATCATCGTTAAATAGACTGTAAGTAGTACATCTATAAACGTCATCCTGATAACCCTTCATTCTGATTTTTGTTTTCCCTATTCTATTCCTAACGCAAACTTATAACTACTAATATTACACCATCGTATCTACTGCCGCGTTAAATTTAAATGCTGCCCTTGTTATACCGCGTGCGCAAGGATATAATAGTTTTGAATGAATCGATGCTTATTTGATAGCGACACTGCGCGGGTAACGAGACTGTTTGGAACTGAAGTACCAAATATTTATATATACTATTCTCTGTACGATAAATGAAGTGAATAACGTACTTATCTGTTTGTTGGGTGGTTCCCTTCGATAAAAATTGCAAATAAATATTGTATCTCATCGTACGATATTACAATGAGCGACAAATTACACTGTAATTTTACCTGGTAATTCCACCGTTAATCTGCAATTTCACATGTGAAATTACGGACTGTTCCATATTTGGAAGTCAAAATCAGTGATGTCTAACGAACTTAGCCAGGTGTCCGGTTCGCTGAAGTTTCAAATATGCTAAAACTGAAACTACTTCTTAAAGATATGAGCATAGATTGTCGCTCTTGTATTAAGATTTAATCAAATAATGACTCGTGATATAAAGGATCAATTCACTTGTGTAATTTCCCTTGCCAAAACACACGTGATTTAACTCTTTGCCGTCCGTGGATTTAGTGGTTTTCTTGCAATGATTTGGAAGGTGAAAGGACAGTAGATTTTTGCCGCTCAAAAAAACGTAATTCGCGAGATTAACCGCAGTTTCAATAGCTTCACGGCTCAGACTTTTCGGTGACATCAACAACTCTCACGGCGTTTTGTCTAGTTTGCGGTCACAAACGCTTAAACCTGGTAAGTAACGTCTTTATTAGGCAACTTTCCTTTTTTCGAGCCATTTTCCTCTTCAAAAGCCTCCAGGCTAGCATCATTAAGTTAGTGTGGTGGGTAGAGGCAATCTGAAAGAAACCAGAGGCAAGAGGTGATTTCACAATGGTTGGGACGCCGAAAGCTTGTGTTGCGAACGAATTCAGACCACGAGTGAAGACATCTCTCACCCCTTCTGCAAAAACTATAAAATAGGGATGGAACGCACTCCATTTCGCCGTAATGCTCAGATTACCCAGAAGTCCTATCAAGCACGAACGAGGAAACAGTGGATTCGCTTACTCTAATGAAAAGGCTGTAACGCGGCCTGCGGAGAGAGGAACGGAAATCGTTACCAACCAACGTTAAATATTGGACTTGACGTTTTCTGAAATTGCGAACTGTTTGTTTTAAAAAGATTTTTCTATCAAAAAAATTACGACAAAAGTGCGTGTTTTTTATGCTGTTCCTGGAGTTGAAATCAAGCAATTCCAATTTTGCGACAAATCAAACCACGAAATTGGACAGAAATCAAGGATTTTTGCTGATGTGTTGGATGCAAAAATTTCAGCAAGTTACTAGCTGACAAAACTGCCAGTTCAATGATGCTTTGATTATTGACTTGAAAATATTGTAATCTTTTAAAGATTTCGATCCTGACGTACTGATATTTACTGACACGGACAGTAAAGAGTTAATCCTTAATATCACTCGCCATCATGTAATTACCGATTCTTATCCGCCGCTACTCCCCAAACTGACTGAATTTCCGCTCAAGTTGATTAAGCCGTGGATTCAGTGTGAAAAATTATTCTAAATAGAAAAAAATGAAATCAGAAACTGCATATTCTTGGACTCGTTTTTGTGATCACTATGCGAAGTCACGTGATATGACGTCACACCGTCCGTTATTTTGGCGGACTCTTGTACCGCCAATCTTTTGCCCAAAAGTACAAGCTCAAGCCACAGTTTGACAAGCTTTCAAATAACCAAGATAAAAGAAAAAATGATGACGTTTTGAGACTAATTGGGTCTTGTAGAAAAGAGAACTAACTATTTTTATGGAAACCATTTCTATATAATTTGCGTTGTCGAATTTGCGATTAAAAACCAATATTTCCCAATATCTGGCTGCAATCGCTTCAAGGCCCAATTAGTTTCAAAAGCTTCTTCATTTTTCATAAATTTTTGCTATTTTGAAAGTTTGTAAAACTGTGGTTTAGGGCTGAAGATGGGCAGTTCAAAAGCCCGCCAAAATAACAAAGGTGTGACGTCATATCACGTGACTTCGTAAGGTGATCAAAAACAATGTTGTAGCACCCGCCAACGAGTTATCTGAATCGAGAGGAGCTGTGAAGGCTACATCCCACTGTGAGTTTTTGTTCCAGAAATACCATTTGTTTAGAATATCCCTTCCTGAACAAACGTTATCTCCACGCTGCCGGTCATTATCCTGCTTCCACTCAGAAAATCAGATCGAGGTTGGCCTTGAAGCGGACGTTTCGGAAAACAAATTTCCGCTCAAGAACCCACTAAAAATCACTTGAATGGAATTGACATACCCAAAAGTCTGGACTAGGAGCCTTCCTCACTGTTCCCTCATCTTCTCTTGAACAGGCTAGTGATATGAAGACTTATTTCTTACGGTTTTTCATGTTGGTTGTTCTCTCTATAACAACTATGAAAAGCAAAGCCAGTATCTTATCGACAGCAGTTTTTGAGTGATTATATATAAATATGTTTTTGAGTTGCTTTACAAAGCACAATCGTTTCTATGTAGGACATTGAGTAATACCAGCATACCAGTCATCCCCAACTTCGTAGATATTGGAACAACGATGTTAGGCACCCTGTAAGTAACACATCTACTAATAACTGGCAATTGCCGTTCGAAATATTCAGTTCCTTCATTTTTTAACGCAAGTTCTGAAGTACTTATCATTACCATCGTTTTCACTACTACATTACGTAAAAAAAATTGTAGCCTGAACTTTGGTTTTGGGCTTCTTTCAGTAAAGACAGGCGATTAGCAGATTAACAGATTGCATCTCTGGAGACAAATGCAACCTATCGTAATTCACAGATTTTTTGTTATGATGATGAATAACTACAAAACAATAGACTTGATTACAGAATACAATAATCTCACCTGGGAATGCCACCAGCTCGCCACCTTTCCGTCGTCTTCTTTGGAAAACAGAACATCAAAATTGTAATTTGGGAGTTTTACGGAGGAGTTTTATCTTAGAGGGCTTGTATCTGAAGAGGTGTATAACCGAGAGGGCTTCTAAGTGAAAGCACTTCTAAGCATGCGCAAAGGGACTTATGACCGAAGTTGCTGATTAGACGAGGGGACACACTTGGACACACAACCGAACTGGCTGATAACCCGGGAGGCTTATAACTGAGGCGATATAAACCGGAAAGTTATACAACTGACTGGGGGTATAATATCTGAGTGGGCTCATACGAGAGGGGGCATATAACTGAAGAGGATTACAACGCGGAACAAGCCTATAGCCAAAGGGGCTAATAACCGAGGGAGAGTATTACCGAGCAGACTTATAAGTGACGTAGTTTATGGCGGTGGAAATAATAATTTAGGAGAATTTAAACAGAAATTTATGGTAGATTACAAACATCGTTATGTCCAGCAAAATAAAATTTTTGCACTATTGACACAGCTAGAGGAGATAGACACATTAGTTTTTTGTTGTACCTCATAACATAGATTGTTAGACATATATGGCTCCAAAACAGCGTTTTTATTATTTGGTTTCATCTAAACTCTTCTTTGTAGTGGGTCAAAGGGTGGTTAATTGGCACAATTTGATCGAACTTCTAAACAAGATGAAGCTGCATAAAAACGTGTGGATTTTGACCAAAGTGGCAGCATATTTGTTGAAAAAAGTAATCGGATCCTCAGAAGTCATTTCTAAAGCTCCTATCAGTATAATCATGCAGTCTACCTTCCCCAAGCCTCTCATTTGTTTTTAATTTTTGCTAGCACTTGAGAACTCATTTTTGTGATTTTCTGTGTTGATCTTCGGTTATTAACCTGATAACAGCAAATCCGGTATGAACGTTTGAGAGTCGTTGAACGATTGCACATATTTATTTACGAGTTACTTGTAAAAGCACAGTTCCTTTCTTCTTAGGGTGATTTCAAACAAACTTACAGTCGTCCCGGAGGCCGCATTTGCAGCATTACCGCGATTATTTTTCTTGTAAGTAACATGTCTTCGAACACCAGCCTGATACACATTTTCATTAAAACTAGAAGTAACCAATGGTAAGGGGAGTGCTCCGAGCCGCTACTAAAGATCAAAAAAGCAATGCGATAAAATATACATGTCGCTTGTGCATTATGATAAACAGACATTACAGGTATGACAAATTTCAGCAATCCAGGAAAGGTAGAAATGTACAGTCCCAGTAGAGAGGATTTATTTTTCTTGCATCAAACCTACCAATGGCTAGGGCATTTCACCCCCTTCCTCATCCACACACAGCTTCCCAAATGAGAAAAACTAAACTTTGTTGTCAATAAAGCCATATTGATTCAACTCCTCAGGCACTATCTGCCTGCCATACCCCCCCCCCCCCTCTCTCTCTCTCTCTCTCTCTCTCTCTCTCTCTCCACCATGCCTAAACTACGAGGACACCTTGGTTAGGGTTTCACCTTGTTGTATCCTCCCTAGCTGTGCATTTTCTTTTCCTTTCTGAAATTATAATTG
The DNA here is from genome assembly GCA_025448255.1 of Umimayanthus chanpuru. Taxonomy (NCBI): domain Eukaryota; kingdom Metazoa; phylum Cnidaria; class Anthozoa; order Zoantharia; family Parazoanthidae; genus Umimayanthus; species Umimayanthus chanpuru. The sequence continues at coordinate 4,836 of JAOEJI010411301.1, forward strand.
AAACCACAACCGAAATAAAGTGTTTATTTAGTAATAGAAGACCCATAGTCACATATACGTATTGGCCAAATCTGATCACAGTTACAGCAAGCCAAAAAGTAACGCTCAATGAAACCTGATCAATTTGAAAATCATATGTAACATAAATTATTTTTGATTTTAAAGATAATCCAAAATTTAGTTTATATGGTCAGATAAAGTTAGGAAATTCTTACTTACTCATGCATCTTTTTTTGAACAACCAAGAACAAAGGACTCCTGGCCCCAAAGTTCTAACTTCCTATCCTGCCTTCTACAAAAAGGTTGAAACATGCGAAACAAAAAGAAACATAGAAAAAGAGATATCTGATCGGTCTTATCACGCTTTGTTAACCATGCAAAACTTGGATGTTGGTTGGATTGGCTAGTTTAAAGTGTCTATAACACTGTAGGCGAATGGCAAAAATAATTGACTCGACCTTGATTTCGTTCCGTATACTAAGCGACAAAGTTGCCAAAATCGCCACGCCCTTTTGAACTAACCGAATACAAGGTGATTGGTGACTATTTAATGTGTGTTACATAACACAAGTAACCAATCTAAGCGGACAGTTTACATTCGCAATTAAAATGATGTTGTTCCCACGATCACGTGGAGAACATCACCTCTGGTGGTTTTGATCTACTTGTTCTATGTCATCATCACATTACTGCTAGTCTATACAGTTTCTCTTGTACAAGGTCAGTAAGAGAGGGCATGGCGATTTTCGCACATTTGACATTTAATAGCCTATCTCACGGTTCATGAAAGGTAACCAAGCCTCTACATGAAACCGAGGCGAAGGTTGTCCTGGCACAGTTAGAGAAGTGGAAATAATTATCATAAGAAAGATGCTTATCAGCATGTCTATTATTTCCACTTCTCTAACTATGCCTGGACAACTTTCGCCTCGGTTTCATGTAAAAGCTTGGTTACCTTTCAGGAAACGTGAAATAGACTTCTATGGGACGAAGATAAGGTTGAATCAAAAAATCTTTTTGCCATTCTTCTTGGGAAGTTTTAAATATTCAAAATCAACAAAATCCTCCAAAGGATATTACAGACATTTTAACGATTACACACAGGTTCTTTGGCTATTCTCACAAGAACACTTCAGGTTCGGTTCTAGTAGAAACAACAACGGCTGTGGCCGAAAATATAAACAATTGTATAGGAAAGCACTAAAGGATCCATATGCGAAGGGATTTATAAGCGACAAAAAATTATGATAGATTATAAACATTGCTAAAATTACAGATATTGTTTTCTTTCACCACTTGAAGAAGGGAGATAAATACATTATGTTTCAATAGCTCTTCTTAACATCGACTGTACACAAGTAGCTCCAACGAGAAGAGCTATTGTCGGATCAAGGAGTGGTTCAGACAGTTCACTCGTATGCATTAAACCAATAGTGAGTGATGTGAATAAAACATGTAGATTTTGACTAAAACGGAAGCGTTTTTGTTGTAAAATGTAATAACTGAATCCTCAGAAGTGATCCGAAATCCCCCTTTACCAAAATCCTAGTTATCGCATTTGCTTTTATAAATCTCGTCTAGTACCTGAAGACTAGTTTCGCGCGGTGTTTGGTGTAGCGAACGAAGGTGTTGAGTGATTACACACATATCTTTGTGAATTGCTTGTGAAAGCACCAATTTTTCTTCCTTAGGTCATTACCAAATAACAATTTTCCGACCATCACCAAGGGCGCGTTTAGAGGAATAGGAAGGGTATGGATGCTGTAAGTAATACATCTATGAATGTCAGGTTGATACCGCTTCATTTGAATATTTGTTTTTCTTAATATAATGTTAACGCAGTTTTAAAATCATTAACCAATATACTATCGTTTTCACTTCCACGTTACGCAAGAAAACGAGTTTTTGGTCTGGGCTTTTACTTTTGGGTTCTGTTATAGTTCTGTTTCTATTGTTTTTTTCTTTTAAGAATATTGGTAAAGCGCCTTGGACTTTTGTGGATATGTGCGCTATATAAGTTTAAATTTATTATTATTACTATATTACCCAAACGCAACAGATTAATAGACTGCATATCTGAAGACCAATGCAGTCAATGGGCATCATTCACAGCTTTGCCGACATGAACGTTTTCAAATGAAACGGTACCACACAATACATTACAATACTATTTTACAACACAATACAATGGATTATTACGCCATCTCAACTGGACTTTTCTGCTGAGGTTTAAATTACATATTTTAAAACTTGTAATTTTATAAAACTTTTATCATATTACAGTGCTTGATTACTAATAATACCATAAAATTATAATATTTGGGAAAATGGTTATGCAAAATATTATAAATGAAAGATAACTACTTAAAACATATATCACTCTATTTTTGCTCCTTTTAATATAATTCTTTAGTTGCGGAGCATGCAAAGTTTATTCCAAGGCGAAGCCTATTCACAATGCTTTGTTGTTACTTATCCTAATTAAACAGCCGAACATTTAAATTAGAAAAGTTAGCGGTTTTGATATACGGTCCATGACATCTGATTACAGACACTTAGGCTAAAAAATAATCACTAATGCTCTATGAAATTTGAGCAGTTTGGAAATCAGACATAGCATAATTTATTTTTAATTTTTAAGACAATTCAAAGTTTGCTTGAGTTATTACACACATATCGTTACGAGGTGATTGTAAACGTGCAGTCTCTCTTTGTTAGGTTCCTAACTAACTGCAAGATTACAGCCATTGAGAACGGCACCTTTACAGGATTAACGCGGTTGTGGCACTTGTGAGTGACACGTCTAATTAATTAATTAATCATCACTCGCACTATTTATTTTAGCTATGACTATGGCCGTGGTCATACTTGAACCTCCGAGTCATACCGAGCACGATTTTTCGGAGTGTTTATTTTCGTCGTGCTTGACTGAACGCGCGTTAACAAATGAAAAGATGTCATTTAGAGTGTCAGGTTTTAAAAATAGACAAGAGGCTTGAAAAAACCTAACTCGGCCCGGACCTTGCCGTAACTGTTTTTAAATTGATTGAAACAGCGCACATTTTGATCGCCCTTGTTCATAAATTTCCCCTTTAAAGTTATATAGTCACGTTCGTAGCTGGTCGGCACAGCGTGAAAGCAAACTGGAGCGCCTGCTGTGCAGGCTAAACAAACCCAGTTGATCTGTAACTATGAAGCTTGCTGAGTATTTATATATTAACCATTAATACCTGTCAAAACAACTTGACAAGTCGGATGCACGTATGTACAAATTTTCTCACTACTGACAGTGGTATCGCATGCCTGTAAAACAACTTTGTCAGATTGGTCGCTGACATCCTACAATTGCCGTTGAGCAGCATTGCAAGACAACAGAACAAATTTAGAAAACAGGAATAATCTTCTCTTAATTAATACTTTTTATCTCACAGTTCATTTTGTGAAGATATTACAAAAATATCAGCACCAGATATATATATTCGGTCACGTTCGCAGCTGGTGAATGCAAACTGGAGCGCCTGCTGTTAATGTTTTTATTGTAGTTTGATAATATTAAATGCAACTTGCGTTCGAAAACAACATGGACAGAGAAGCTTAAATTTGTTCTGTTTTTCTTTACTAGCTCCAGAATAGGACGTATCAAACGCCATCTCCTAGTTTTATTAATAACGTTTCCACCAAGGCATTTGAAAAGACGATAGTCGATATCTTCCGGGATATTTCTTTGTCGCTGTGGGCTATGGCCGAAAAGTTAACATCATCTTTCTTCTATATTTCTGACTCGCCGGGACGCATGCGCATTACACCTCGACACAACCAAAAATAAAAATAAAAACCAGAGTCGAAACCTTCACTCGGCGTCTTCCGGGCCGAGTAATAAACATGTCATTCAGAATCGGAGCATGCGGCAACAAAAATCATGGACAAATTCGAGAAGCAAACTTTTCTTTTTTCCCATATTCGTAATTCGACGACTCTCTTCTTTGAAGGAACAGTGAAATAGACGAAAGAGACGTGTGTGTGTATGTGGCTTCGTTTTCCTCCGGGCCGTCGTTTGCCCTCACATAGCTCCCAAAGGCAGAATTGCTGGACTAGATCGGATGTAGGGCGCCGCAGTTGATGGCCCAGACATTCTAAGGTTTGCGATGCTAAACAGAATGAAAATTCGTAGGTGACAGCACATTTCTCTGTTGCCAGGTTTAATAATGGCTACGACAGAAAAAAATTATGCCAGAAAATGTTACACACGTGCGGCGATTCTGGATCATCCCGAGGAACCAGCTGTGGTTTGAAACGCAGCAGGTGGGATATTTTGAGGTCACGTCGAGAAGCCATTATCTCATTAAGTTTACCTGATTGACAGATCTGTCACTATTTGTTGTGTAGCATGCTCCAAGCGTGGTATCGACATTGCTTGATGCAGATGTCGGCCCAAAATCAGAGGTCACACTGAAAGTATACTTTAAGCAGACGGTAGCTATGGCAATAATGAAAGTATACTTTCGCTGGTCCAAGTGTGTCTACGACCTATAACTAAACTACTCCTTAAAGAATCGATTAATTGAGTATCAACTTGATATTTAATCCAACTGCAGTATTATATGAATACTCTTAGTTATTTTTTTGTGTCTGTGTGTGAGCATGTTTGTTTGTGTGTACTGGTATTGATATTTATAGATGTTAGTGCCTTTAGGGCTCCCAGCAACATAATTACTATAATTATTCCCACATCGGCTACTTAGCTCGCTTAGCTATGCTATTTTCTAAGTAGCTTGTGCTCTCCTCCTTCAATTACCCTTCAATTAGCCTTAGTACAACCAGTTGTAACTACCATTTTGTTCCTGACGAGGGGGCTCTTTACAAAAGGAGATAATAACTGAAATAGTCACGGTCAGTAGAACACGAGCCCGCTCGTGCTGCCAGCAAAACATTGGCAATCAGACACCACGCTGAGACGACAGACCACACCATCCACGCTCAACACGGCCGCATTCTTGAAATGAATTTCCACAATTATGGTAAAAGATTGTTTTTGGAGTCACTCCATTCAGAGTTGGACAAAAACACCGTGAACGAACGAAGTGCATTCGGGGACACTCACCAATACTAAATGCAAACAATCTTGGATGAGTGATATCAAGAGAACACGAGGGGACAGAGAGGGACACTGAGGGCGTTGGCCAGAATATGTCGATGCCACTAAAGTTATTTTTAGTTTCCGGAAGTC
>JAOEJI010411412.1:0-10061 GCA_025448255.1 Umimayanthus chanpuru
CGTGGTAAAACACAACATACAAATCACAAATCAACTAGCATAGACCAGCTTAGGGAAATTGAAGCAGCTGATCGGTTAGTTTTCTGTTGATCAAACGATTGCCACCAATTAGTGACTGAAGACCTTTTGGACTCATCCTTACCCAATTGCTTCTCATCCGAGCTTGATTCTGACTGATTATCACTCGAATATTCCGACTTGAAGCTAAAGCTTTCTTTAGTCGCCATTTTTCTTTGCACAGTTTTTGCTGGGGCCTGGGCACGGCATGCAACCCTACGTCATAATTCAAGATGGCGGCCGCTGGGAAATTCGAAGGGCCAAAAACGCAAAACAAATGGCCTGGCATTGCCGCTGTGGGTAAAATTACAGCTTTTAAACCCCCGAACCATAATATGGAAACGTTAAAGTTTTATTTGGCAATCAAAGTGATTTTCAGCCGAGGTTTCCTTTAAGTTTCCTGATGAGCATTTGCAGATTTTTGGCTAGTTAATGTCCAGTTTTATCTTAAATGTGCGCGTGTTCTGGTCATTGAAACCCAAACTGGCATTATATTCAAACAAACGGTGACAGCTGAATAATGGTCTCAAGACATACCCGCCCCCGCTCTTAAAATGAACAGAGTTATGATATATTCATCATGCACATCTGAGAAGAAACCGATCTCAAAATATATTATTGTCCTTATTGTTCTCAGTTATGAAATACTATCGTTTGGTTTTATGATTTCTTCTTTCAAAACGATCAAAAAAAGGTGGAAATATATTTAATAACTCTTAAATGCCTTGCAGCTGGGAAAGGTGAAACTAGCTCCGGGTGTTTTTTGAGTTTTTGTGTTCAAAGAAAAGTTTACGTAAATCCAGTCATAATCTGCAATGACCGCATATATTATTGACTTTGTTTTTAGACTTGCTAGAAAAAAGAGGAAATTTTCTTGAAATAAGTTGCTAAAATCTGATCCTTTGTATATTTTTTGGTGTTTTTCTAAATTGGGCGAGTTTGGCATACTTTGGTAAAGGGAATATTTATTTCGCCTTTTTACTTGCATCTTCAGGGAACTCGATCAGTTTGTGGGACGGAGGGCTGTTATCAGTTAAAGGAAAAACTTAATTTAAACTTGAATTGTTTCGCGAAAGAGCTCAACCCTTTTTCTCTGCCGTTTTGTTGGGCAATAGAATTATTATTCATCGCGTTAAGAACTCTTTGGTCGAGCAACGTGCTCAAATACGTTGCCATTATCTTTGATTTCCTCTTGCAGACAGCCAAAAATGATTTAATGTTTTCGATTAAGCAAGCAAGAATATTCTGTTGAATTTAATGAACTGAAATAACTCATTTTGACTCGGTCCATTTAGATAATTAAAGTTTTTTGTGAGGAAGAAGCTGAGAAAGCAGAACTTTTATGTTCTGACAAACACTCATCTTTTGTTAACTGTTTCATAATTCATTTTAGTTGGTAGCTTTATACAGGAAAACGCTAAACATGTACGAAAATTAAAAGTTTTATTGAAATTAATACACGGGGACCTTTAGCTTTGTTTTTTCTTATCAACAGCGCAAGAAACAAACAATTAGATTGAGCGGAGGCCTCTGTTGTTCTTGTTATGCAAATCAGTTTGACCGTTGACATTTTCTTGCCTTGCTGTGACTGTGTGTCTCGTTTATTTTGCACATGGAAATGTTTTGGCGTTTTTTTTTGCACAAAACGCCAACATTAAAAGAAATAAAACTAACAAAAAACACTGACAGAGATGGAAATTCGTATGTTGTTGTAGCTACACTGTACACGGAAACCCGACCGACGTACCACAAAGTAAACACTGTCTTAGTGCAAAATACCAAATTTAGTCAGTCTAAAATGTTGGTCTCTCACTATTTTGAATTTTTGTGTTTCTTGACCGCAAATGTTGTAAGAATGTGAAAAGTGATGAAAAAGGACTCGAAATTGTCAGTATACCCTTAACAAAAAGTTGTTAAACTCGGGATTAATATAGTGACATATGAAGGAAACGTTTAGGCCTGTTTGAGCAAAATCGGTTTATTTCTTAGAGTTTTATGCTCAATTAAGTATGGACAGATGTTTTTTTTAGATCTACAGCATGGTAACTGACTTGCATCAGGTTTTATATAATCGCATAGTTTAGTTGCTTTTGAACATCGCGGATTTAATTTTAACTGTTTCATATCACATCTGTAAGAAACAAGATGAATATTCCCCAAATTCAATCCCCTTTTCAACAACTTATTTAAATCAATAATTTGTTGTCAAACTAAAGCTCTAAAGTGTTTGCAAATTTAAATATTAATGCTATTCCAAAGACATCTTCACTTAATTTTTCTGTATCCCAATACTCATACCGACTCGCTATAGAGATTGTCCAATGGTTCTTGAGTTGCTGAGGATTTGAAAAAGCTTAAGTGTTCCCATGTTTTTTCCTCGGGCAGAGTTTGTAGGTCTGTTTGAGCAGCGAATCAGTAGCTGAACTCGAATGAGTTAAAAGCTAAAAAAGCATCGGGTTGAATTTTCTTATATAGCAAGAAAAAAATTGCCACTTCGGAGTGAGTAATTTTATCAGAAAACAACAGAAATTGAGAAAAACGCGGCTCTGTTCTTTTAAATCTTTTTGGCGGAGCAACCAACACAATCGTCTCTGCGAGATTAAACAGCTGGTGTCAAATTTGCTAACCCAAAGGAACTGAAGACTTGAGTACGTGCAAAAAGTTGGAAATCCTGCCGGCGAATCGCGAAGTCTCACGGACCTTTGGCTAGCGTCCGACGCCGTTGCCCAATATTATGAGTGAAGCTTTTCCATTGGCATCAAGGGTAGAATATGCTCAGAAGATCTTGACAACTGATGATTGACGAAATATGGGGGAAATGCGAATTGTAAAGTAGATGATACCAAGTGTATTTTATTGCATTACAACCATTTACACTTTCCTCCTGTCAAAATTAATTTAAACTGCGCTACTGTCGTCTTTCTTCACTTTGAAAACGATCGCATTTATTGATATTTCTCTTTGAAAAAATGTCAACGTGTACAGACTTCAAAACATTGGGAAAAAGACAGATTTTTAGCGCTAAGTGCAAATTTGCCCTGAGGAGCAGTTGGCATCTATCTTAACTTGGCAGCAAGGAGTTTATTTTGTGGAAAATGCATTCTTTTTTATAATTCAGCGAATCTTGTGGTCGAAATTGTTTTTCAACAAATCGGTTAGATAAAACAGACAATGTACATTTTTAATGAAATCTGTAATTTACTTTTTAGTAATTTGGCACGAAAACTCTGTGTCCCTGCGCAAACAATTTATTGCATTTTGAGATCACAGTTGACATACACAAACATCGTACATATTCCCAACATCAGCTAAATTTCACTTCAAAAAAGATATAATACCGAGGTTTTTGAAATTATATTAACGTGTCATCTCCGACAAAGTGGAATTCCCAGGGGTTTTAATTTGAATTGAAAATAACATTTTAAACGAGCATTTCCGGCGCAGCGAACAAAACGCGGGATTTTCTTTTGCCAAAAAACAAACTATTTCCATACGGTATTTGTTTAGTAAACTGAAAATTTAAAAGCGCAATTTGAATTTCGCTTGGCTCCAAAGAGTAGAAACCCTCTAACAAGCATTTTTTTCAACATCGATCAAAATATAAAAGAATGCAATAACTCATGTAAGAAATAATTTTATTTCATCTCACAAAAGTATATGAAATTGTCAATTTTGCCACGACTGCGAATCACACGATGTGAAAATTAGTATTACAAAGGGCGTCCGGAGAAGCAAATTCAACAATTTAAAGTGTTTTGTTGAGGCGTTTGGCAGAATATTTAGAATTTTGGTCACAAAACACACAGTTTGTTCAGTGTCATATAACAGCTGAAGAGGAATTGAAAATGAAATTAAGCGGCAATATGACAATTTATGGAGACATTTTTTTGTTCTAGCTTTTCATACAAATCGACCAAATTAGAAAACAATATTGATATTCTAACTGTCTCGAATTACAGGTACACATTTTTGATTTTTGAAAACAGAGCTATCGCAAGTTTCATCTTGTCATAATCTTGTTGATCTTGCGAAGCACCGAATGATGGAAAAGTCAAGTAATGATTATCATAACATATTTCAATATACACGACTGAAGTTGTTTGGCAGAGGATTTTCCCAGTAAGATTAGCTTATTAAAATTTAATTTTTCTATACAAGAAAAATGTTTCCCCACGCTTTAATCTGAAAACGTTGTTGAAGAAAACTAAAACAATTCATAAAAGGCACAACTTACACACAAGATCTATTCCGATTCAGTTAAACAAAACGACATGAAAAAAATCAATTTCCCCAGGCAAAGGTGTCAGTAATTGCTGCGTTTGCATGATCAAAAACTATATTTGTTTAAGAAGTTTTGTTTGCATAAAGTGTGATCACCCGGGATACTGCACATTTTAACGCAGGTGAACTAAATATCTGATCGTTCCTAAACCGAAGTTAAATCATATCGGGCCGCAAAGCTAATTTAGAGATGTTGCTTCCAATACGTGGCAGATGAGAACTCGTATTTTCTCGCTGTAACAAAGGTGATATTGACAGCTCTAAAGTTGCAGTCTCGATTCCTGGTGATTTGTTTCCACAGTGACACAGCCGGTGAATAACTTATTGAAAATATTATCAGAAACAAAATTCGCTATTCGCCACACGAGAACTCAGTGAGGATAACACCGAACTGATAAATGAGACAGCCCTAACGAGCTATAATTCAGCACTGAATTTGTTGTTTTACTGACTACGATATCGGGAAAAACTAAGGAAAAAGAATACTGTACTTAAAGTCAGGTTTAGCGTTGGGGACCGCCAGCTATGGAAGCGGTCATCGCTTCGGGAGCTCAAGGGATTCGCCAAGGAAATGAACCGGGATCTTTTTCACGTGGCTTATCGCTATCTCATGAACAAGAAGACAAGCTATGGAGACAGAGGTTGTTCAGTGAATTAGAAGAAAACGAAACTAAGCGGCGACGAGCGAGCGCATTTCTACCACTAGACCCACCTGCCCGCTCAGTGAAAAAGGGCGAGATACGCGTAAAAATTAATGTTTCTGGGATGCTTTTCGAAACACTTGAAAGCACCCTGGCACGATATCCTGATACTCTACTGGGCTCGTTGCAAAAGAGAATGAATTATTTTGACATGAACAAGAAAGAGTACTTCTTCGACCGAAACCGCGTGGCGTTTGATGCAATTCTTTATTATTATCAATCATGTGGCCGTCTTTTGAGACCCTCATCGCTCGACACAAACACCTTCCTTAAAGAAATAACCTTCTTCGAACTAGGAGAAGACGTTTTGAAAAAGTTCGGTGGCGAGGCGGAAGAGAAAGTCGAAGAAAGCGATAGAAATCTACCGAAGAATCGAGTGATGAGGAAAATCTGGGAAATAATGGAGCTTCCCCACTCGTCACTCGCGGCGCAAGTCGTAGCCGTCTGGTCGGTTGGAATTATTCTGCTTTCAATCGTGGTTTTCTGTATGGAAACTTTGCCACAGTTTAAGCAGCCGGCGAAAAGTAAAAATAAATACACTCCGCTTCAGGGCATCGAGGTTTTCTGTATAACTTGGTTTACCTTGGAATATGTAATTCGCTTCATCGCCGCACCACGAAAATTCGCTTTTCTCCGAGCGCCTTTAAATATAATCGACATTTTGGCGATTCTGCCTTATTTTGTAACTCTTGGAATTAGTCTTAAAGGAGACAATTCTCAAAGCACGTCAATGGTGGCTTTCTTTAAAATTCTGCGTCTCATCCGGGTCTTTCGAATCTTCAAACTTTCGCGCCACTACCGCGGGCTCAAAGTGTTGGGCTTGACACTGCAGGCCAGCACTCGAGAGCTTCTCTTGCTCGCCTTCTTCCTGCTAATGGGAGTTGTGATTTTCTCCAGTGCTGTATACTACGCCGAAGCGGCGCAGTTTGGCTCTATTCCAGAAGCCTTTTGGTGGAGTGTGGTTACCATGACGACAGTTGGATACGGAGACAAGGCGCCAGTCACTGACTGGGGGAGGCTGATCGGAAGTCTGTGTGCTATAGCGGGAGTTCTCTCCCTTGCCCTCCCGGTGCCAGTCATTGTGTCTAACTTTAGTTATTTCTATAATCAAGAGAAAGAACTGACGGAGCCCCCTCCCCCCGGGAATGTGGCGGCGCCAACAGTTTGCGCCAAGATCAGAAAGGCTTCAACGGCGTCATCGAATGGCTGAGTTTAGCTTTTTGAAATTTTCACCATTTTTCCCCGAAAATCGCTATTTGAACTACCAAGTCCGCACTTTCGGTTTGGTTTAGTTTTTCTTGTTTTTACCAATTTAAAGTTCGTATATCGTTGTAAAATGAGCCGCAGGTTGTATACTGAGGCTCTCCTGAGAATTCGAGCCAATCAGCGAATTTCAACTTCGTGCTAAACGAGGCAGGATAAGCATCAGACACCGAAAGACCGCTGACGCGCCATTAATTTACACCAAATATCAGAGCAACACAGTAAGTCAATATCCTGTCATTCCGAAAAGGAAGATGTGCAATAATACGGACGAGTAACGTTTACGGGTCTCGCAACCAAATTGACAGTTGACGTGTGTATTTGAGCGTGTACGGCTTGGCGGCTTGATCTCAGAAGAATTGAAGTTCGAACCATCTGTAGGTGTTGGGGCAAAGACAGCACCTGAGATCAACCCAGTTATTTTAAGCCCCTGTATGTTGGTCCGACCAGGGTGGGAAGGCCCGCCCAGTATCTGCCGGTTTGCGATCTTCCACATGCTACAGTTCGGCAAACTCGCAGGCTCAAATTACACATTCTTGAACGACAGTTGAAAGTTCGCTCTATCGGTTACGTCAAGGGTTCATTAACGTAACAACAAATAACATTCATAATATAAGATACTTTGAGAGGAACCCCTACTAACCAAATGTGACTTTCATGGGGTACTCCATAAGACAAAATGGTTTACAAAATTTAGAAAAGAAATCATCTTTCGCTTTCGGCGATAATACCTCTCAAGCCGAGAACGAGTTGCTTTGTCGGCACTTGACAGTTTTCCTGTTATAAGACAAACTCTCGCTCGTTATATGAACATGACGAAGGTTTCCTTGATATGCTGGTCGAAGCAATTTTGTGGCGTAAAATCGATGACTTCGCATCGAATTGCGTTTGTGAACTAGTCCCTGAATATCGAGCAATGTCGACACACCTGCAATGAAGGGTTCAGTGTAGACACCATGTTATTCCCCACTTTTTAAGAAAAGTGTTTTAGTGAGTTTGCACTGATAAAAGAAAATGTTCGAGAGAATTAGTTTATGTTTGCAACAATACCTTTTGAAACTCAAACCATCTATTTTCTGGAAAAGCCAACTCTGGTTTGTGGTTGCGACAAAAGTACTATTGAAATACCAGTTTTTCTTTAGAATACACTTTTATAATGCATTTGCGATGGCGGCGTTAGTTATAGACGCCATACTTTACACCCTGCATTTAGTGGAACGCTGCATCTCTCATAATCAAGACCCTGTTAGTTTGATCTTATAAAGCGTGACAAACACTAGCCAATTTTTTTTTTTCGGGATACCCTCGCGTTTTTGTCAGGGTTAAATTTATCTAGCCGGTTAGCTCACAAGACTGTAACCGATTTTTTGTAACGGTTAAATTTGTCGGGCCGGTAGCTCACTGTAGCCAATTTCATCAAGAGACGTCAATCTATTATGGTACGCCCATGCAGTTCCCTGACCAAACGTGGCACTCCTAATCATGCTCGTATTCTGTTGGCTGATGCGCCAGTGAGCCTGCCGACAGATTATCAGCGGACGTTTTGAGATCCTGCCAGCTGATATAATATCCTACGGCTGACAAAATATCCTGTGTGATACTTGTCCGAAACTGCGTTTTCTGTCTGCAATAAAAAAGAATCGAGGGTCTCCTAACGAAAATCGGTTAGTGCGTAGGGGCTTAAGTGGGTTGTAATATTTCTTTTTTGAACTTTGAAAAGCTTTACGTTTGTTTTTCTTTATTGCACCCAAGAAGCAAGACACACACACCTAGGTGACAGAGCGGGGAAAAAAGTGGCAGACTTGCTGTTCTGCGAGTGTATTTGCGAGCACATGAAGGTCCATCAAGGTTTTGTGTATTTTTAATTTTGCTACTATGGCTTTTTAAAACTTCTAAATCAGTTAACATAGAACAGGTGAGGGAAGTCCTTTGAGAAAATGTTTGTTCTTCTGCTGATCAAAAGAACATCTCTCCTAGAACAGAAGTCCTTATTTTTCAAAACCACCTTTTTCAAACTGTTCTGTCATTAGCGGAAATATTTATATTTGACCAAAATGGAAATTGTCTGTTAAATTTGTTGCTTGACGAACCAAATTTGTGGTTAACACGGTAGTGCACATGTCTGCTCTGTTTACTTAGAGGAAGAGTTGCCGATGTTAGCAGGTACCCAGATTTTTTATAATTAATGAATTTAGTAAGTCTTTTAAATCCGGTATTCGAATCAGTTGCTGCGAAAATTGTTAAATGTAGAATAAAATTGAACTTCTTAAAACTAAATAAAACTTTGGTTTTCTTCATGGCCAAATATGGGAGAAAAGCTAACGAGTTATGATAACCAATGTCAGTGGTATTCTCGTGGTAACCATCTGAGATGTTTGCATTCTGCGCGTGATCTTAAAAAGAGTATAGAAGATTGATTTCTCGGGTCTGAGATAGGATCAGGATTTGATGGTTTCATAGCACATTCATACCCAAGTAACCTCAAATCCCGCATGAACCTTAGCCAATTAATCGTGAGCCTTTTCTGGCATAGTTGAGACAAATAAGCTATCAAGGTTGTTTCTCCAACGAAAATTTAAAAAATGAAAGATTAAAAACCCGTCAGAGACGAATATACTGACACTCAACATGCAGTTTTGTAACTAAAAGTGTTTGAAATCATGCAGTAGCTTCATTGAGTCTTGATCGACGAAAACGTAACAATCTAATACAATTGGCCAATGCCTAGCAAGTGATACAGATAGCTGGGGCGTGGAAGGATGAAGGGGGGGGGGGGGGGGGGTTGCACAATTTTCGTGGAGCTACGAGAGGGGTCAAGGAAAGTTTCAAATCCCTATCATCTGAAAATGACCAAGAAAATTTCGAACATGTTACAGTTTTACTTAGGAAATAGCTCCAAAACGGCTTTCGAATACGAAACCGTCTAATTTTGCAGAAGAAGCTGAATGTTCTTAATTATTTTAATGATTTCAGCCTCAATTGTTCTAGAAATGGTCTTATTTTTCTAGGTTTAGGAATAGACTTAATTTGTTGTTTTCCTTATAAGAAAGACTCCTGTAAAAAAGAAGTGTAGACGCTCTGAAAAGGCCTTATTTTAGTTAAAAAAAATTTGTACTAAAAAGGCCTGACGTCATGATGGACAAAGTGAGCGAAGTGCGTTCTTACATGTTTTTCAGTCTTTATCCCTAAAGCCATCCATTCTGGACTCCAGAGCCCACGTTTCACTGCGTCAGTCAGAGTTTAATAACGAAGAAGTCAGACATGAACAGAAGAGAAGAGCTCTGGCGTCGAGAATGTTTAACCATCCTACTATTAAATCAGAGGGCTTTAACATGTTCAAAACGCGGCTGCGTGGCTCAGCTCGAAAACACATTTGATCACATTTTCCCAACTCTCACTTATCTCCACTGGTTGCTCATTGAAACCAGAATGAGTTTTAAATTCCTGCTTTAAAGCTATAAGATCCTTAAAGGGCTCGCTCCGAGATATCTGTCTGACTTGATATCGATCTACAAACACATCAGTTCGTACTAAAGATTAAATCTTCGCTTGGCCTCTAAGAACTTGCTGGCTGTCCCGAGGTTAAAGTTAAACATTTTTGGCGATCGCTGTTTTTCAGTTGCTGCTCCTGTTTTATGGATCACCATTCCCACGCAGGGTCGTAACTAAACTCAAAATTTAGGGGGCATTTTCCTTCCTCCTAGCTACGGTCCTGCAAACACTGCATTGTGCTGGAAAAATTACTCTTTAATTAACTTC
>JAOEJI010411523.1:0-10059 GCA_025448255.1 Umimayanthus chanpuru
CCCCCCCCCCCCCCCCCCCCCCCCCCCCCCCCCCCCCCCCCCCCCCCCCCCCCCCCCCCCCCCCCCCCCCCCGACACTTTTTCTTACTAACTCTATAATTTTAAAAGTACCGGGGGCACTTGCCCCCCATCCTAAGCTAAGACTGGTTCAATGACGTTGTGTTCTTCAGTTCTCGGTGCGTTAGTATGTTCGTACACCTTAGAAGTACAATGCAATAAAGCTACTATTATTACCGCTTTTGTTCAAGTTTTTATTGTGTTGCTGCTGAAGTTAACATTTTTTTGTTTTAGCAACATGTCCGGAATGTTTCTCAAAAAGTCCGAAACTTTGTCCGAAATTTCTCCGAAATGAGGTAAAAAGTGTCCAAAAAATAATCGTCAAAGCTATAACGTCCGAAACATAACGTTCGAAATTTTTTTGCGAGAAGTGTACTCCCGTCAAATGACCACAGAGATAAAATAAGAAAAAACCTCTGCACAATTACATGGCTTAGGGTATTCCCTTGACGTGCAAAAGCAATCTACTATCAGCGAGAACCCTGAGCACTACTGTTCTAAAAGTTTATAATATACATTAAAAACGTTAAAACAGACGTTGAATATGGGGCTGGGCCTTATGAGTTTGTTAATTAAAATACAGATAATAATATAAAACTTACAAATTTGAACTTACAAAGATTTGTAAGCACGGTGACACATCGCTGGAAAAAAAAAGCTGTTGTGAAACGTTCTGTTTTACATTTTTAAATAATCGATGATCTGTCACCGAAAGGCAAAGATCGGCGATGAGCACATGCCCGAGTCGCTGGATTTAGGTGGTTTAGCCGTGATTAATTAATTAAAACGAGTGTTTCCTGATCAACTTTATACATGGGCATTCCTGTGAAACACTTTGATTCGCCACGTGCCGTTCACACGTGCATCCACAACTCGATGTAGACGCACGATTAGTACGGGCTAGTTTCTAAATTTATAAATACATACAAACAAAATTCGGTCGGACTGGCGCTCGTGATTGGTCCTTCCATAGGGCTGTCCTCTCCCTACATGTACTGTACTCGACTCCCCATCCCCACCCCTCAAAAAATCGGCTAATCTGGCAATCGAGAGGGGAACTGGGGCGAGTTGTGTCACGTGTTTCGTTTCGCGAAGCATACTGCACTCTGTCACTATGTGTCGGACTGTGCTGTTGAAAGCGCTTCAGTTTGGTGAGGCTTCGTACGGGTTTTTGTGATCGTTATTGGTTCGTTTTAGCCTTTTCCCTTCCCCTGGATGTCGTCAAGTATGCTTATGAATTGTGAGACGCAATGGACCACTGCGAAGTTGCTACGGAGGTAATTTTGAGTTTCAATTTGATGACTTGTCGCGCGAGCAGTCTTCCTTTTCGAGAAAAAGTTACACACGACGTCACGAGTGCCGCCTGAGGTATCGATATATCTTCAGATATATGCGTGAAAGGTACTGCATGTCGTCGTGTTCTGTTCTACTTTTAATGAAATATTTTTCTGTTTGTGTTTCTTGGTGAAGACTTCTGAAAAAAGCTGGGGAATCGAGCGAAGACGTGTGATGTGTTAGGTGACATTTGCTGAATTAATGTTGGATCCCAACGGGCAACGCATTGTAAGTATTTTAAAAGCCCCTTCTAGTTATATAGTATTTTAAAACCTTGTAGTTGTTATCAATATTAATTAAAACTACACGAAACACTGCTAACCCGGGTTCAACCCGGGTAAGTTAAGAAAAGTTACGTGCAAAATACAAACCTGGTTTGCACATGGGTACTTGTGAAGTCACGCACGTGTTTGACGCGAACGTCAACGAGAATGTTGCAAAACTAGTTGTTCTCAATATTTAAAAAGTGCAGTGCTGCCGTTTTGCAACCATACATTTATTTAGAGCTGCTATTGAGGCGGTGTTATACTCTGAAATTTTTGCGAGACTTGCTACGAGATGATTTTACACGGTGCAACGTTCTTCGTGCAGCAGCGATTATTTTGCACATGTCTCGCAAGGATTTTGGCCACTGCCAGCGGTGTTACGCACTGCAAACGTTGCGAGACTTGCTACAAGAAAAACTGCAGCGTGTAACAACGCCTTTAAGTTCCAGGTGTTTTTTCTCTTGCGAAATATTTCCAGAATTCTCAAAAATATGTTCGGAAATAAATCGCCCTAAAACATTTTGTATTAAGTTTTTATGTCTAATGAGTTTTTATGCTTTTTGTACGTACTTGTCAACAGATTTTAGGTATTATTGAGTGGCCGAGCTTCTTTACAAATTGTACATTGATAATTTGAAAAATGAATTGATTTGTGAAAATCTTTAATATTAGATTTTGCCCAGCTTTGCTCGTGAATTTTGCCATTTTCAACATCAAATTGGTTTAGATACTCTTTTTGGTTCTTTATGTGTGAAGCATTGGGCTAAAGCATTTATTGTCCGTACCCCCCCCGGTTGAGGACCAAGGATTTCCTTGGGGAGGGCCCTGGGTTAAACTTGAGATTTCTTTAGGGGCCTTCCGTGAGGATGAAGGATTTCCTTGGGGAGGGCTCTTGCGTCAACTCAAGATTTCTTTAGGGGCCTTTCGTGAGGACCAAGGATTTCCTTGGGGAGGGCTCTCGCGTCAACTTTCTTTAGGGGCCTTCCAAGAAAGACAAAGGATTTCCTTGGGGTAGGGCCCTTGCCCCTCGCTTCGTGAATTGGAAGATATCCTTGGGGCGTCCTTTTAAATTTCACCCGGATTTCTTTGGCGTTCTGCTTTCATTTCCAAACCCAAACCTTTGTAATATCCTAAACCTTATACTTTGGGTTCTCTGTCACCGCAGGAGTCAAATCAAACATCAATTGATGAATCCTGCAGTGTATTTACAGCAATGACTGCACAGAGATAACCAGTCTCAGGGACCGCGGAGAAGGGGGGGGGTTCCCCCCAATATTTTTAAAATTATAAAGAGTTAGTAAAAAAAAGTGTCTTGTGCTCCCCCAATATTGAGGCACTAATTGTGCCCCCTCCCCAATCTCAAATCCCTGAGTCTACCCCTAGTTAACAGTTTCGCAGTTCAGCTTACAGACTGTTCAACCTCCAGAGGGTTTTAAATCAGGATACAATTTTCTGAGACTGTGAGAGATACTGCCTAATAAGTGCCTTTTGCTATGGTGTCTGGGGGCATGCCCCCCCCCCCCCATTAAATTTTAAATATAAAAGCTCTAGAGGTTCTGAAATGCCTTTTTTTGGTGTTCTAACACAGCAAATTCTGTCAAAAACCTTCTGTATTTTGATCGCAACTTTTGCCTTTCGGCATAAAGGTACTTGATTTTATTTGATATTTCTTGTAGTTTCTTTAGTTTTTCGGGACATCAGAGTTAAGTATTCTGCATTTGTTTTACTTTTATGAGAATTTGACGAAAGTATCTCAACACAAGTCGAAATCGGAATTTTTCCTATCCCGATCGCATATTGGTCAGGATTCAGGATTTTCAAGCAAAATCAGGATAATCCTGATGAAATCGGGATAGTTGGATAGTCTGTGCTTAAGGGCCAGATTCTTTTTCCAAACTTGCACGATTTTGTAACAAGATTTGCAACATAAAACGCCTTTCGATTGTTTTAACCCTTTCAGTCCAAGCCAGTTTATCAGTAGGTAGGTTCTCACTACATTACCAACACAAGACAAGTTGTTTGGTAATAAGAATAAAGTGAATGATCATACACAGAAACTATAATAAAATGAAAAAAAATTCCCAACTTGATTAAAAGGAAACTATAGAGACAGTTAAGGAACATTAAGCATTATGTCATATGGCATAGTTTGTGCTGAAAGGGGTGACTTGAAACACCCTCGAAGTTATTGAGAAGATAAGGACTTAAAAAGGTAATAATATTGATAATGAAAATTTAGTAATTACAAAAGTAATAACAGTAATAAATGTAATAAACCTTTATTTAGAATCTTTGAAACCTATTAACATCAATTTGTAACTATTTTTTTATAAAAAAGAATAAACATTGTTATTGAAAAAGACATTTGGTACAATTTTTGTTTACAGAGGCTTTAGTATAATCATTATTGACGTTAGTAAAGATGATAATAAAAAGACTAAGGCCTGTTTCAGATGTCGCATTTCTCATGCGCCGAGCACAATGCAAATTATGTAGAAAATAACAAATTACCCATTAGCATTGTATTTGGCGCATGAGAAATACTAAAAGGCCTAAAAGTTATAAGTTTTTGGAAGGCTTTTTAAAGAATTCCAATTGATTACATCACTGGATAAAGAAAACAATCCGGAGCATATCAGCAATCAGCATCTGTTCCTATTCGAGCTTAAAGAAAAGAGAAAAAATAACAATATAGCAATAAAAAAATTAATAAAAACAAAAACAATCTAATAAAAGGCACTCTGGATTTCCAGGGAATCAAATGATCATGACAAACATGTATGGCGGTCATACTGTTGTACAGAACAAGTTAATGTAATTAGATGTACATCAGCATGGCTGCTATGATGACTTAATAAGAATACTTGACATTAAAAAAAAAACTAAAATAAGGTATAAGCAAATTTGCTAATCAAGCCTGAACTGCCATTATATTCGTAAGCATGATTTCAAAACATCACATACTTCTTATTCTATTAGACCCAATTAAATTTTGCATGTTCATACAATTTTTTGTTATACCAAAGCTACTTACTTCAGAATACTTAATTCTTTAAAGCTGCCGACAACAGGAGGAGTATTACATGTACAGTATAATAACTATTCGGGCATTAAGACCCTCCACCAATATGGGTAACCAAACTGCAATAGTTGACAGTTTATTTTCACGAATTATGCACGTTTGTATGAGATTTAAGATAGCGGACGAAGTGCGGAGCACAAAGATGGATATCATAAGCTGTTATCCAACAATCGGAAGTGGAATAATTGTTTTATTAAGAATACCAAACTCTTGATTAAAATATTTCGAACTTTGTTGTCTACCTACTCGATTTTTTTGGCCATTTTGTGGGAAAACTTTCCGTGATAAAAATGTTAGTTTCCATATTTGAACAAACTACAATATACTAGCCGGGATTTGTACCATGAGTAGGCCAGAAATTTAATATCCATTGATTGGTATTTTAAGCAATAAAGAATAGATACTAAAATTTGCAACATTATACTTATATCACTTCTTGCAAGCTAAAACGTTTCAGCAACGAAAGTTGTGTGCATTTTACCCCCACCGGGTCATACCGTACCAAACACTCACTAAATGAGAATGTAGCCCTGTTTACACGGTGCAAACTCTGAGCTGACTGGTTACACAACACAATTTTTTAAACTAATCCTGGTCCAACCCAGGATAGCAGTGTTTACATGATAGAAACTTTAACCCGAGTCGAGCCCCGGTTAGCAGTGTTTACATGACAAACTACACGCTTTTTTCTTTATAAGAACAAACTTTATAAGAACACCCAGGCTGAGATTTGGCTAAAAAATTTCAAGCAAATGTATGGGAAAATTAATAACAATCCAAAGTCTCAGCCAAAATTTGCTGGTTCTTATAAAAATATAGCGTGTAACCGGGGTCAAACCTGGGTTAGGTGTGTATCTGACAAGAACCCGGGTTAGCTTGTACCATGTAAACAAGGCTTTAGATTAAATAATGATAAAATTTCTACCAACACCTTATTGGACTTTTTTCATGTAGCACACATCAGCACGGATCACACAAACATCTACACCTTTTGAACTGTTGTGGTAGTTATTTGTGCTTAGAAAAACATTTAGACACTGTAGCGAGCTAGAGCTAGAGTCTACTTCTAGTTACTTTCGTAATTAAAATTAAAATTTATCTTTTATAAGAGTTATAAATTTTTTAAAGTATTGATATTTTACCTAAGCCTTATTTTGTTCTTTAAATGTTTATGAATAGGCCGATCAGAGCCTATATAGGCGGTTTTTACTTTTAGTTTCTTCTTGTAAAAAATGCAGCACTAGTTAACGGTAGCAATTTTAAACTCTAAAAGCCATAATGTGCAATCCCCGCTATTCAACTAATTAAAAGTTCCAAAACTAAAAAAAAAGTCACTGGCTGCGCGATATCCTTCAAACCTGAAAATAGAAACCGAATATAAAGCTTACTCCTTCTTTTTGCTTGTTGATGGAGCCAAGTCTGGCACTTTTGTTGTTAGTTCATTGGAGTGGGATGTATACTCCCTGGCTCTCTTTAAATTTTTTCTCAATGTTTCATTTGCTTTCTTCAGTTCTGATTTCTCTCTACTCAATTCTGCCAAGAGCCGTTTCCTCTGAGTGGCACTGGTGGTTGGCCTTTCCAGCTCTTGCTGCAGCGTGGCTATTTGGTTTGTTGCCGCCTCTAATCTTCTCTTATTTGCGGACAACGTGCCTTTCTTGAGGCCACGCGCGTCCCCCCCCATCATCTTCCAGCACTCTCGCTTCCTCTTCCAGCAACTTCACCTGTTCTCCACCCCATTCTTCCTCAACTCTTTTAATTATTGACGCTTTTGACCAGTGGGGTCTCTCCTTGCAAATTTTTTTACCTTTTTGTTCCAAAACTTTAAATACTCCTTCCTCATTCCACGTGCTTTCTCGATATCACTATCGTTGTAAATCTTCAGGTCCTTGAGTTCCCATAGGCTTTGGCACTTTAATCGCATGAAAAAGGAAGGAACTTCTTTTTCACCTCTCACCCCCTGCTTCATTTCTTCGTTACATTCCTCCTCTTTTTTTTCTTTGTTGTCCACCGGAACTTTATCGGCTTCCACTTCTGGTTTCTTTTCATTCATTTCCTCTGGCTCTCCATGCAGTTCTTCATTTCTCTTCTCATCGGCTGTTGTGGCTGTTGCGTTATCTGTTCCGCTCTCAACTTTTATCATCACCTTGACTAACTTTCTGTTGCCTTCAACAACCAACTTTCCCAACTCTTTCACCTTTATACTCCATTCTTTAATGGTGTCGACCTTTTTCTTATCACTCGAGACAAACGAAAACTCTGCGTTCTCTATTAGCTCTTCTTCAACAATCACATCACGCAGTTCTTGCAAGGTCTTGTCTTGGTCGAAGCGTGGGATCACTGCCAAGGTTTCCTCCCCAGTCAAATCTAACAACAGCACAGCGACTTCCATATCACTGATCAGACCGCACTAATTAAACAACAGGTTTTGAAAACAAAATTAATATGCAAAATCTTTAAGTCAATCAAATTTTAGGATGAGTAGAGCAGACTCTCAATACCGCAGACTCTCGTCAAGCACAAAATGACAGCACGTTCAAAAAACTGGCTGACTGTGTACTGATCCTTTATGTGCCCGGCATTTAAATGATTAAATGGCTTGGCGCTGTGCTGGGCGCGGCACATAAATGATCACAGTTATAATTTTGCGCAAAATTTGACAGCTGGTTTCGCACATTTCGCATTACACTATTTAAAACAGAAACGATTGTCTGTATAAACAATTGTGTTAGCATTTATTTGAGGAATAATACTGTGTCTAAACACACTTGAAACTTTATGCATATTTCTTTGCGTTCGGCATTAGGTCGCAGGGGACTCGTCAAATCGGATTCGGTGAAACAACAAGGCTGGAACGTTTTCACAACTTTTTAACTGTTCATTTTGCCTTTTGTGTCCATGTGCACAGTTTGAGCAGAGATTTGTATGTGTAATTAAACCCCCGACTCTTAAGGATTACATTCCCTTTGTTACTTGCTTTTTTAAACAAGTTAACACACACAATATTTGATACAGGCGCAGGGTTCATGGGAGTCCGTTCAGTGAGGCGCCTTTGACACTCAATTTGAACTATTGTTCAAAAACTTGTCGGTCTCGTTTTCCCTCTTTTAGTATATTACGCAGATCCATCGTTAACATACCGTTGGGTGTGCTCGTGACCACACATAATGTGCAAAAACCTAATCCGTTCCAAATTGTTATGATTTTATCTGTATTCCAGAATTTTCAGTTGAACGGATTTGGAGCGTTGACGCCCTAGTGTCGCTAAATTCAAAACAAAAGGCCCTATTTAGTTGCAATTTCTTCAAACCCAGCTTGGGTTCTTTCGTATGAACAGGAATATCACAAACCGCCAAATCCCTTGAGACTTACACCGAAAAAAGTTGTGTAATTGTCAAAGGAATGTAAACAGAAAAACCATATGAGATCATGAGACTTGCACAGAAGCGTCAGACACGGCTTTGTGGGTGATATAATATCAGGCAAAGATATCCGAAATCTACTTAAATAATCAACAAAAGGTTATTTCTTCGAAAGCAGGCATTACGAAGAGAAATTTAGTTATTAAGAACGATCAAAACTCGGATCTAACCTTTTAAATGATCAGAGACAATAGCTACTGTTCATGCTGAAGCTGAGAAGCACGTGAGGCCCCGCACCTTCAGCTGTCAGAGCGGCCCTGAGCAGAAATAACAGGGTTCTAGCTTTGTGCAACAGCGAGGTGATTTTGACATGTACATGCAAATGTTCGGTGCGGTTTTTAAAATAGGAGTGCCAATTTGCCATAGACGACAGTTTTTGAGGTTTTCAGACTGGCAAATTTTATTGACTTTATATTTCTCGATTGCAACTAAAATAACCAGATCTCTGATTGGCTACTATTCTTAACTGCGAAACACTCAAAAGAAGCCCCGTGGGACCTTTTAATACTGACGTATTCTGTCCTAGCTATTGCCTTGCATCATATTTGCTCTTCTTCATCACACACTAGAAACATAATTTAACATAATTTTAAGTAAGTGATCAACTATGAAGAGAACATTAACTCTAAAAAACGAGTTTGACCAAGTTATAGCCACTCTGCCGGACATTGAAAAGGAAGATAAGTTATCTTCAGTGCGCATAAAAGCTAGAGAACAGATATGTGAAGATTTTGACTTCTTGATATTTGGAGTCCCGCTGAGACGAAAACAGGAAGACAGGTACCCTGTGAAAGAGTGTTGTGACATCTCCGAAACTGATGGTAGTTATATCCTTATTGTGAAAACATTGGATGCGGCCACAGGGATTAAAGATGCGGCACCACAGTTGGTAAAAAAAGTCGACCAGCTAAAGCGCTTCTCTGAAACAGAAATTGAACTTGCATCTGGAATGCTTGAGAAGGAAAACATGCGTTTTCATAACGCAATGATCGCAAAGATAAAAAATGACGTCCATTTGGAATCCTGGGGCTTGAACGAACTGCGAGGTGTTATCGAGTCTTCTTAGGTGATGCGCAAGACGGAGCTTTTGAGGTTAGAAGTTGGACGACTGTGTGAAGACCGGGGTGAAGAAGGAGAAACGAAAGGAGATATCGGGTGTCAGTCCCAAAGCAAGTCGATGTGTCTTAACTTGGAACTTGTCCAAAAGGCACATTTTAATGTCGAAAGGAAGTATGAGATTAGTTCTAAATTAGAAACTGATGGAAGTAACCGTACCGATCTTGAGAAACGGTTCGATGAGTCGTTTTCTAAACTAAAGATCCGTCAGGCAAACTTGCAGAAAGCAATCGACATTTTTTTGAACAAGAAATCTGAAGCTACTGCTCCCAACCATACCAATTACACTGACGGAAACACGTCAAAGGTTTTAGATGAACAGGATATGACAGATTTAGTTGTTGACACAAAGGCTGAGTTTGAAGTGGAAGACCTTTAAAAAAAGAAAAAGCATTGAACTACTTGGGTAGCAGACCTGTTTACATTTAAACGGTATTATTTTTTAAACGAGTCTTAGGGCTAAGTCGCACTTACGGTCGAAAACTGAATTGGTCGGCCGAAAGCCGACCGAAATCGAGCCACGATTTGTTTACAGACGAAACTGAATTGTCCGGCCAAAGAACTGGTCGCGGTCGCACAGGATAATCTAACAGAATCTTAAGTGACAAGATAAACCTATGTGTTTCCTGTTGTGTTTTATAGTAGTCGGTATTCTTATAATAATAATAATAATAATTTATTGACTTGATATAGCGCCTTTTAACATTGAAATGATCAAAAGCGCTTTACATGAATAAATTTAAAATATGTATACAATAAGATGAAACAATTAATACATATATGCA
>JAOEJI010411634.1:0-10055 GCA_025448255.1 Umimayanthus chanpuru
AATAAATGTCAATTTGCTGCTAAACACAATCAATTTTCAGTTCACCGTAAGTTTCGGTTAATTTTTACATTAATTCTCTCTGAGAATGCGCCAAATGTGGCTTTTAGAGAAGCTAAATTTCAAAATTTCCCAGGGGAGCATGCCCCTGGAACCCCCTAGTGTACTCGCGCCTTGGGCGCTCGTTCCGATTTTAGCCGGACCAACTCTGAACTGCTTCCGCCGGGCCTGGAAACGTCTTCATTTCGGTCTTTTAGAGACTTTTGACATTAAATGCCACGCATGGTACAAATCAGTTATTCCTGCTGTAGTGTAAATAATAATAATAATGTTACAATAGTCGCTTAAATTGATAAAATTAGAATAAAAGGCAATAAGTTTGATAAAAATATTGAAATCGCTAATACCCAAGCGCGTTCGACATAAAAGTAACAACAACAACAACAACAATAATATTAATAATAATAGTAATAATGCTGATAATAGTAACAATAATAATAATAATAATAATGATAAAAATGAATATAATAATAATAGTAATAATGCTGAAGATAGTAACAATAATAATAGTAATGATGATGATGATGATGATAAAAATGAATATAATAATTATCAATTATTCCATGAACGCGCGTTGTATATGAGCTTTTAGATAGCGGATGAGGTGCGGAGCTCCGAGTCAGCTATCACGAGCTCATATCCAACAAGCGTGAGTGGAATAATTGTTTTATTAAATACCAAACACTAGATAAAAATATCTCAAATTTTACTTGCTACCGACTCGAGTTTTCGGCCATTTTGAGGGAAAATTTTCCGTTAAAAAATTATCAGTTTCCATGTTTGGACAAACTACAGAATATAGGATTTATACTTGAGTAGAGAGCCAATCAGATTACCAGAAATTCAATATCCAGTGTTTGGTATTTTATAATAACATTTATTTTAAGAGGGACTGGCACCATTGGCAAACTGATGGCCCTCTAGAACTAAGGCATACGACATATATGTTATTGATTATTACACTGACTTATTACTATTATTATTATTATTATTATTATTATTAGTTATTTAAAAAAGTTACGCGATAAACACACATTGGTTTGGTATATTTAAGCTCAAATATATATAATACGCAAACTGTCAACAAAAATCTCCCAAACCATTTACTATTCCAGCTTACACTGCAACGCAACGACTTTGTGTCGGTACAAAATCCTATTCGGCGTATATACGGTGTAAGCGAGGCCAAGGTTGACCGACTCATCACTTGATTAAATTTTACGAAAATGCAGTTCGTTAAAATTGAAGTGGAGGTGAGAAAAATATACAACCAAAAAACATACTGACTTAATAAATACTGAGCGGAAAACCGCTTACTTTTACCTCTTATGAAACCATTCACTTTACTTCAAGTCAAAATATCCTCTTTTGCTGTATAGCTGTTATTTGCCCCAGATATTCAAAAACTGTTTGAAAAACGGGTTGTTTGCAGGAGAACTCTTTGAATAAACGTTTGCTGGTGTGATCTACGTAACTTCATGAATAATGAGGCTTCCGCTAATTTTGATCCTATAGAGGGGCCTCGGGTAACAAAATTAGAATGTTTTCTTCACGTTGGTATAATTCAATTATTGTTCTTCAGAACAAACTCCGCGATTTAAATGTAAAACGCAAAAATATGACATTTCTGGTTTCTGTTGCGGTAAATGATATGACAATTTGAATTTTTGTAGAAATTCAAATGTATCGGAGGCCTACATATTGTAGATTTGCACCACGAAAATTGCCATAAAATTTAGATAATTTGTTATTCACGTTCTTTTCAACTAATCTAAATTAAGAAATATTTTTTTGCATTTCACCTTTAGGGAAGCGAGAGCAAATGAATTGCAGGGTATTAAAAATGATAGATACACCCTTGTCCAACCTTTCCTCTGTTAGGCAGCTTGTTTTGCAAGTTATGAGATTCTGTGAGGTAGTGCAAAAGTCAATAACTTTTACTCTTGAGAGCAGCTTATTTGTTAATTATGTCAGTTGTTTAGTTATAACTGAACAGAAAATGCAATAATATTGCTATGGAAATTCGAAATAGATTTAAATTATCCAATTTTACTGAATTATATGTAGTATATGTTTATGATTCCCTGGTAAACATTAGCGGTATAGCAGAGTAAAACTTTGCTGTTAGCCGAGCGAAGATATCGAAGTCTTCGCCCAAAAACAGATGTTCCTGTTACTGCAAATGAAAAAAGAATGCCGGTCTATCGAAAGAATACGAGCCATAGCAAAAAAAGTTTCTATTTACAAATATGTTTAAAAAGAGGTTTTGTTTTGCTTACTTGTACCGAACATTGAGTTTTAGTCACGCTTTGAGGCAGATTTGCAATTGCTTTCTTTGGGAGTCCGATTTAAAAGTGCTCAAAGCAAACAAACTCCTTGGCCAACCGTTCGATGTTTGGACCATGGAAATTATTCCGAGAGAAATATCAGGCTTTTAGTACCATGAGTGTGTCAATGATACGTTTTAAAATATATTTAAAACTGAATTTATCAATTTTTTTTATATGGAGGGGTCAGAACTGTCATATCAATCAACCTTGCTGGTACACCGTATATCTGTATACAGCAGTTTCCGATTGAGTGGTTTTTGAAATAACAACGAATCTTTGCGAGCCGATTGAGTAGTGCTTCAACTCTCGAGTCTCTGTCATTTGCAACAAGCAGTTTTAATAGCGTAAGTGCAAATTACTGTTAGTGCTAAAACGAAGTTAAAGCTAATTATGAAATAAGTACTCGGACTGAATTGCCCCTGTGAGTTATAATTACAGTCCTTACTGTGGCAATTTATTCAGGAGTTTTGCAAGGCTTTTGCACGCCGTCCCTTGTGAAGACTGGACAAGTTCTAGAACCAATCTAAATACATGAACCCAACCAGAATGTATTACGTGCGTCTCTGACGGGTGTTTTCCTAAAATCATAACTAAAACGCGATTGTGTGTGTGTGTGTGTGTGTGTGTGTTTTTTAAGGAAATTGGCCTGAACCGATAGCCCCGAGCCAAGTTCAGGTTTCAAGTTTATTATTTCGTACCTATTAACAGTTGTAGTTTCTTTTTTCCCAAATATATCAAGACTTACAAGAAGGAGAAACTGAGATTTGATTGAGTATACTTTCGGAGGAAAAGTGCGTAGTGGTCAAAGGAGCAAAAGCTTTCGAGTTGGCCACTGCCATGGTTAGATTGATGAGGGAGGGGAAAAGTTATATAATAGACATATTGCTTTAAGAGCAAACTTTGATGGAGAAAAGGAACATAATTAATAGTTAGCAGGAAAAAAAAGACTAAAAATGTACATATTTGTGACTTATTTACATGGTGTTGGTTAAATTTACATCTGGCTAGTAATAAGAAAAAGCTTACTAAAGTTGTTTTTTAAAACAGTTGTATAACAATAATTTTATCTCACTTGGTATTGTTTCCCATATTTTTGATGATAATATTTTAAAACGTGCAAGTCCATAGTTGGTCCTGGAAGCTGAGATTTGTCAACAGTTAAACGAAAATGGTGCCATCGTGTTTCACTTTGAGTTACGAAAACCGATACTGAAGCACTCCTCTTACTCGTCTTAATCGTGATTCTCTAGACAGATTTTAACATCCATACGAGTAACTGACCATTCTTCATGCAAAATTGATATTTTAGCCATGCACGGGGTGCGGAAATGTACGAGAACTAGCAATAACAGCTTTACGATAGTAAAAAGGTTTGGAAGAAATTGCAACGGTCATGTGACGCCTCGGACGAAAAGTGAGTCAGATCTGTTTTAATTTCGTCACGCGGAAAACTCCTGAATCGTTTGGTTTTTTAGCCGGGCCGCTCATGCTAGTTTTTCAAAATCTGAGCATTTATATGAAGTAATTAAAAAATGTTGAATACGGATCCCAGTTTTTACTTGTTTGGTTAGGAATAGGACAAATGGCGCCTCGGTGGTCCCAGACAAAAACACAACGGATAAACATTGCACGGATAAGCAGACGCTGAACCGAAAAAACATTGTGCCGTTTCACTTGTTTTCGGTCGTGTAACGGTCCATATTTGTAGTTCTTAAAATTTATTGTAGCAGTTAATTCCCTTCGTGAGGTTTGTGGGTCCGTTTTCTCTGCCGTCATGTTGAGCTTGTGTAGTTTATGTATAATAAAAATGGCCTTTTGCTTGCGATTTGTGCTCATCTGCATGGTGCTTTCCGCCATCAAATTATATTTGATTGTAGACTGAGATAATTTCTAGACGGTATGTAATGAGCAGATTGCAGCACAATCGTTACTCTGGCGAGGAGAAAGCTTATAGGGATAAAATGAAAAACGATCTATAGCATAATAAAGTCAGAAAACAATCTTCTTTTTCTCTTTTCCACAATTCACAAGAAGCAAAAACAAAGCAACTGTTTTCTAGGGATGTGTTGAACGTTTTTTTCAAAAGAAAAGTTCAAGATTTTGTAGAGTCTCAAGGATGCATTTTGTCACACTTTGCTTCAGTTCATATAACTTCGCCGTCAAGCGTGTTTCATTTCCTTGAGTTGCTTCATTATACTTTAAAGAGATATCTTACAAACTCGCAAAGCGGAAACCCAAGACATGTCTGACTCCTGCTTTTGTCATTTTGGCGTTTGCTAAACACGGGCTTCCTCTTCGTCTTAACGCTATATGACAGTCACTTTGCCGAAATATAATTCTCAGATTCATCGAAAACGGATGCGAATTTGCTCCGATAGCGTTCTCGTATGCCACTGAAAGAATGAACACAGCATTTTAAAAATTGAAGTAAGGGAAAAAGAACAACCAGCTGATACAGTTGTGAATATTACGTTATAGACAATAATTGTATATACGATTAAACTGAGAGACAATAACAGTAAAGAAACGCATAAACGCCATTATCTATACCAGTTTTGATGAGTCAGGAAGAAATTTCAGTACAAGAATTGGCTATGTCTTATATGTGGTCTGGCTTTGCCACATGAAGTTACCCTGGTCGTTTTAATTTGAAGTTACAAGTACAGAGTCTCGTCCATTACGCGTTGCGTATCGTTTTAGGCGAGATTAAAACGCCTGAATTCGAAGTTGTGTCCATCTCCTATTCCACAATCAAAAACAGTTGTCCAGCAGCTGAAAGCCGTAAAATAATTTCAACAATCTGACACCTATGCTAGTGTACCAGGAATTGCCATGATAGCATTTAATACTCTAGGTTGCCAATTTTATTAAAAAGCCTCGGGATGTGTTGATTCGCCTCTGACAGTCAGCGTCCGCTGCGAAATTTTTTAATTTTATATACGTAGTTTTAATTTTCTTAGAAAGTCATAAAGGAAAATTGTCTTATTTAATATTGAAAAGCGTTAAATTCGTTTTATTAGGTTATTTGCTGATAATGTTCCACTTCGAGTCCGGGTACCAAGAAAAAAAAGATAATTTGTTCAATTTGTATCGGGTATTAACTGAGTAGCATTAGCCAGGTGATAATTCTGAATTTGTAGATTTTAGTTTGGTTTGATTTTAAAGAACTGAAAATTGTCTTGATAGCTTTCAAGACTCGCCCAACATTCAGGTTTAAAAGGTTAAAATAGTGTCATACTACCCTGGTTTAATGATGCTGGCGAAAATCTACGTTCGGGACCCATTGTTGTTCAGTTGATTTAAAAGGACGGACGAGCTTATCATGATCGTAAGCGTGTTTCATAGTACATGCAGGATGGAATAGTAAAGAGGGGTACGAAATATCGAATCGCGACTATATTTTGGGCATAATAACGGATCACGGCTACAAAGTGATGATTTAATTACGAATCGCAAGCATTTTGGGGTCTCTAACGAATCACGGACTAAATTTTGAAACAACGAATCGCGAGAAAACCCTTTATGACCCATATTATATTGTAAGTGATGTCTTTCTTACTTTTGCTTTCAGGATACTATACTAGAAAAAAGGAAACTTTTCTTACTATTCTTGTCTAAACAGAAAAAGAATGCAACACAGAAACGGCACTAAATATATGTGTTCTTTCTAATCCTCAGTAAAGAAGAGTCTCTGTCTTCACCAAGGATTGACTGCATAACATGTCTTAGAAATGCAAATCTTGGTTTCATTACTAATCACTGTCAAGATTAATTGAACTTGCTATGAATGAAAGGATACTAATGGCATAGCACGCTATGTCTAAGTAACATTGTCCCCACGTTAAGATTTTGAATGTAGAAAGTTAACCGGCTACAAACGTTTGATTTCTCTTTTGTGTATCTCTAAAAAAACCGAACATTTTCACAACTTTTTTTATTGCCATTGTTTCCACTGAATAAACATACAGCTATAGCTTGTTTAAACTTATGTTAGCTGCTAAAATGCGACAAGAAATAATGAATATTTATTGTGGAAATAAACTTTGCCATTTTTGTGTTTCGAATAAGCGTTATTATACTTAACTGGCGGAAATCGAAATAAATTGGCCAAATCGATTTTGCCTCCTAATGATGTTTTGCTGTGTGTTGGCTTGGTGTGATCTCGATGATAATTTCTCCTGTGGTTATAGCTACTCGGATTTTGAAATAGTACACCGAATTTATGTTTAAATAATTTACAACCTCTTATTTCGTCCAAATCCTACTCAGCCGGCGTTTTAAACAGTTTTACCGCTTGAAGAAAGAGGTTTTCGCACGCCTTTGAAAGAAGTTTTCGCACGCCTTTGAACTTGACTTAAACACAGAGACTATCACTTCGATAAAAATGTCGAGCGTCAAGTTAGCTTGAACACTGTTGTACTGCGTATCCTAAATGAAGTTTCCGGACAGGGCACGTTAGAACTTACTCAGTATAATTAAGAAATTATTGCTCTTGAGACCAGCTGACCTGCTGCACTAGGAAGTTTTAATGACACCAATATATGGATGAACTCGTTCGCTCTCATCTACCCCCCATCAAATGATCGTCCCCAACTAAAACGAACTGAAATTCTCGGCGTACATCTTAGTACCTACGTATAAAGCAGTACAGTACAAAATAGTCGATCTGGATCTATTCGCGGTATAGTACAGATGTTACAGGCAAAAGAACACACAGGTTCCAATACTGAACAAATCATACCTTTATTTTAACGGCTCAAATTCTTGGCTCAAACCAGCGCAACCTTCGGAGTCTTTGTGAACCATCATGTTTCCGTTCGTCACTTCGTACCACATGAACAAGATGTCGCTGATCACATTATTATGTATGTTACCTAAGAAACTGAAGTGAGAAAAATCCAGGGAAAGATATTTTAGCAAGTATCTTTAGCGTAATAATAACGCGCACAAACTTGAAAGGAACCAATATGTCGGTAACTGCAAAACTATAAGATTTTACACTACTTGTAAAAGGTCTCTAACTTTGTGTTGATGTTTAGTCGAGCCAGTGTTAGTCGCCGGTCGTTTGCAAACAGCCGCTGGATGGCCTTCGACTGCAAGTCATTTCGGGCCCAGCTGCCGCAGTCTGTTGTAGCGAATGTTTGTAAGTTAGGTTGCCATATAGCAGTCGAGTCAACCGAGCTGCCGATAGAATGTCAGATAAGTACACACCGGTCAGTCGTTAAGGAACCGTAATTGCTCATTAAGTGAAACGTTTTTCAGAGTCTTTTCTGTATTATATATTCTGATATTTGCCGCATTTTTAGCTTTGTCAGTTTGTGCCTCTGAAATTTGATATTTTTAAATCTATACCGTCCAGCGACAACCGTTACGCACTTGGCAATACTGATAACTTGACAGTTTACGTAAATATTATAATTATTGTGAAACTTAGCCCAAAAAAGATTACCATAGACTTCCTTTCAACTGTAAGTTGCTTCCATTTTCATTCTCCTTTCCAATTCTCTGTAGAGTATTATTGAGATTCGGGACCAAGTCTGACTGTTTCTCTATTCACTCTGAGTTATAGATCTACTTTCAATACTATATCTCCTACAATGTTAAGCCGCGGGAAGGAAAAATTTCGGCTGTAATGCAAATTTTTCTCAGTTTTGATAATAGCGTCATTAATGATTTATTTTGTTTAAATTTGTTTATCATAAATGTTTTGCGCTAAGCCCCCGCCTTGCAATCGGCTTCAACAGGAAGTGAAATCGCCGCGGACTCTCAACCGGTTTATAAATTGCCCAAGGACGTATTTAACGAGCAAATGTTTCTTGAATCGGTAGAAAATACAACACCAGAACGATGTGGTTGTGCAAACACAATAAAATAACTGCTTTCATTCGAATGACACCAAAGTCAAATTAAACATGGCTGAGAACAGAAGTTTACAACAAAATGGTAGTGGTAGTTTAGTAAAGACTTTAGTAAATAAATCCTAGAGAAAGCAGGCACACAAAAATTTAATTTTAAAGGTTTTGTTGTTTCCATCACCACCGGTTAAAGATAGGATGCAGTTCTTGATGTACTGGACAAGGTGGAAAAAAAAAACAGGCCGAATTTTAACTTTCTTCTTGAAAATACAATACGTGCGTACGTGTTTTTTTCACATTGGTAGAAGAATAATCTTACTGTTTAAACAAAGTGTCGTTCTGAAGAGTTTGTTTGTATTCTTAGCGGAAACCAAGAGCGAATGGACCTTTTCTATTTAAAAGTATACCCCAACAATGGAGATGCCACCAAAATGTCAGATTCCCAGTCACCTTCTGTACATAAGATGAACCCTGCTCAAACATAGTCCCATTCAGCCTGGACTTATCACACAACCATGGTGTACAGAGATACTTGTGTTTAGAAACCTGATATGACAAGAAATTTTAGCAAATTTTGAATAGAACTTATGATGTATATGTTAATGTCAGGGAAACCTTTGTTAATGAAATTCAAAACATGTACAAGATTCCAGTTGATATTATTAAAAAGTGTTATAGGTTTAAAAAATGTTGGTTTTTTAAAAATGTTTAAAAATTAAACGTTTTCCGACTTGATAAGTCATCTTCAGAGTTAACCTATAACATTTAAATTTTTTAATACTTTATCAGGCTAGTTATGAACATTATTCTACGAAGTTGATACAAGCTTCAGGTCGGTGTATACCTCTGATACTCGGAGATATCTACATTTTGAAGCGGAGCAGACTTTACTGGCACTGATATCAGTCACGAACGTGGCCAGGCTTGTAAATATAACATTCATAATATAGAAGTGTACGTGCATATCGCCACAAACCGGTGTTATATAAATTTTTCCAGTATTTAATGCACGTTCATGTTTTAACGAGTTTTTTTAAGCTCCTCGATGACACGTGGGTAAATAAAGTTATTATTATTATTATTATTG
Organism: Umimayanthus chanpuru; assembly: GCA_025448255.1. Classification (NCBI taxonomy): domain Eukaryota; kingdom Metazoa; phylum Cnidaria; class Anthozoa; order Zoantharia; family Parazoanthidae; genus Umimayanthus; species Umimayanthus chanpuru. Next base: position 9,330 of record JAOEJI010411634.1, read on the forward strand.
TTGTTATTATTATTATTATTATTATTATTATTATTAACCAAGACGATCAAACGGATTTTTTTTGTCTACTAGAGAACATTTTTGAGATACCAGAAGCAAGATGTAAAAATTATTATTTGTTCCAGTTCCACCATTGTAGCTCGTAACGATCAGTGTAATCTTTAAAACTGTATTGTGTCGAGTTGTTTGTGTCACGTGCATTATAGTGTTGTAAATGTACATTTATCATGAAAATTGCTGTTCTCTCAAATCTGATTGACGTATTAACACAGCCATTATTCACTAATTTGTCTTTTTTAAAAACTGCTCCATTTACACTGAGACTATAATCGGATACTATTCCATTGTTATTGAACACCTGCATAAACCAATGACAATCTGACTTAGTAAGTAAATAAAATTACCATGGCAACAACAACTCATCTGTAACAACAACATCTCAGCTCAGCATAGCTATTTTTTAAGGGACCAGAGTCGTATTCGAGCCCTTTCCTTTTTTTGTCGGAAATCGTAATATCAGTATGATAACTTGGTAGCTTTCCTTTGTGTCTTCCAATTCTGCCTGTAATCATACTTGCATGTGATAAACAAGTCATACTCGCTTTGCACATGGGTTTGATCAACAAAGGTTGATATGATATGTTTGTCACCTGTGGGATATGGTGTTTGGCTGACGTTTCGAGCGTTAGCCCTTCGTCGGAGCAGACGGCGGCGACGGAGTCTGCT
>JAOEJI010411745.1:0-10055 GCA_025448255.1 Umimayanthus chanpuru
ATCAGTTTGAAGTTTGTTTGTCCGACCCTCTGCAGGGGTCGACTTCTCGTGACGTCATGTCCGCGCAGCGCTATTTTCTCTTTCATCAAAAAAAACAAGAAAAAACAGTCCAAACTAGTATATCCTAACAAAACAAATTAAATGTAGTAAAATGTCCTAATGATTTCTTAAAGTGTGTTGGAAGTCTCTCTCCTTTCCAGCCATCATGTGCAGTGTGGGGAAGTTATCGCCTATAATACAAGCAGATAAATCATCAACTAAAGTTACTAGTCTGAATAACGAGCAGATCGTCGAATTACTCGGCCACGCCGAGTGAAAGGTTGTTTCAGGGGTAAAATGGGTGGCGCTGAGTCCCGAGAGGCAGAAGGAATGGATAATTTAGAGACGGATGGCTCAGGGATATCAGGTACAGCTGCCATTGATGTTGAGGAGGATAAAGGCGGTGTTTGCATAACTGGATTAAGTGAGGGTGACCCATCCTTGACCAAGGGTTCAGAGTTTAGAAAATTTGTGGAACCTGTAGACTGAGGAAAGTCTCCTTCTGGCGAGTGCACCGCAGTTCTTGAGGGTGTATAAGGGAGGATGTCAGTGGCAGCCCGAGGGTTTGGTTTAAGTTTGTCTGGAAGAGTTGTCACTAATTTGTGATGATGAGTGATGCTGAAGACTCCAGGAGGGGCAGGTTGAAGCTGTACTCGATTTCGTCGAATTGGTCTAGTGTGTGGATGATGTAAGAGCGAGGACCCGCAGAGTTAACGATCTTTCCAGGTATCCAGGCCTTAGACTTAGCAGTAGGAGGTGGTTTTGCATAGCCGTAACTGCCGGGTGGTAGTTCTGGTAAGGGTGAACCTGCACGTTTGTCACATGCTTGTTTCTGTTTGGCTCTACGCCGAAATGTTCAGTCACGACAGTTTCACGAGAAGCAATAAAGGGATCCAAGTATTTACAGGTTTCGGAAGACCACTGCGAAGTGTGCGACCATACAGGCGTTGGGCTGGAGAGACGGTATGCCTGCTGGCGGAGTATTACGAACAGAGAGAAGGACCAAGTCCACATCCTCAGCTGTGAGGAGAATATGTTTCGCAGATTTGACTTCTGCTTCCGCTCGGCCATTTGACTGTGACCGGTATGGTGAAGCGGTGATGTCATGAAACTTGTACTTCTCTGAAAATGTCTTGAGCAATTCAGAGGTGAATTGCGCTCCATTGTCAGTAATGAGAGTATGCGGGACGCCGTGGCGAGCAAAGTGTTGCTTTGTGACTTAAATCACCAAAGAAGACTGAATGTTAGGAAGTTGATCAAGCTCTTAAAAATCACTGAAGTGATCCACTGTTACCAAGTAGGGTAATCCATTGAGTTCAAATAAATCCTGACAAACTAACTGCCAGGGCAGGGTAGGTATTGGGTCAGGGTGTAGTGGTGTAGTGGCCCCTGTGGATTTTGGTGAATGCAGTGTGCACAAGTTAGACATCCACTGCACAATTCCGGGACCTGGCTGTTCATGTCGGGCCAGAATACACAGTTTCGAGCGTGACGGAGGGTGAATTCCAGGCCCCGATGTGCAGCGTGCAGGCGACGTAGTATTTCTGGATGCATGGTCGATGGGATGATAACACGATCTTGCTTAAAAAGAAGTCCCTCATGCACGGTGAATTAATGGCGGAAGGTCCAGTAGGGGTTTGCTGAAGGTGGGACAGCAAACTTGTCGTGAGGCCACCCTGACTCGACAAGGGAGGATAATAAAGTTAGTTCGGGATCAGAGCTTGCTGCAGTCCTAATATCTTGCAAGATGGCATCTTGAAAATAAGAGAGATCGGGTTTGATTGTTTCAAATTCCACAAGATACACCAGTTCATCTCGCAGCTGCTTGTGCGACGTTGTTGGCAGTGGCGCCCTAGAGAGGGTGTCGGCAAGGTGTAGAGATGACCCTTTATGCTATTCTACGTTGAAAGTGTAGCGTTGTAGGGAGAGCATCATGCTGTGGAGGCGGCGTGGTGCGGAAGCTAGAGGTCGTTTGAAATAGTTTCAAGAGGTTTGTGATCACTGTGAACAGTTACATTGTTTTTGCCGAAGATGAGTTTGTCAAACTTATGAAACGCATGAGTAATTGCGAGAGTTTCTTTCTCGATCTGTGCATACCGCTGTTCTGTTGGAGTAAGGGAGCTAGAGCTGTATGCAACAGCAGAGCCAGTGGTTCACGTAGAAGGTTGGAGAAGAGCGGCGCCAAGGTCATATTCGGAGGCATCGACCTGCAGTACAACAAGTGCTTCAATATTACGGAGACAAGGGGCTTTGGACACTAATTCTTTGGCTTTAGTGAAGGCTTCTGTGTGTTGTTCGGCCCACAAGAAGTCTTGCTGAATGTGAGTGAGGTCACGGAGAGGACGGACAATGTTACTTAGCTGAGGACAAAACTTTGACAGGTATGTGATTGTTCCTAAGAACCGACGAGTGGCTGCCTTGTCTTGAGGTTGGGGCATGTTAAGGACCGCATTTACAATTTCAGTACTAGACTTAAGTCCTTCTTGGGTGAGGACATGTCCCATGAAGGGTGCTGTGCATGTATTGAACTTCACTTTGTCTGGGTTGAGTTTGAGGCTGTGATGAGACAGACGATTTAGAAGCTGTAGTACAGTGCGATCATGATCTACTTTCGCAGCAGCTGTGAACGAACCCCGACCCACCATAATGATATCGTCAGCAATATTGACCACCCCTTCGATGCCACACAGTACATCATATATGCGGCGTTGACATTCTTCAGGAGCAGAGCTAATGCCAAAGGGAAGCTTTGTCCAACGAAACCGACCCCACGGGGTGTGCATGGTTGTGAACATAGAAGATGCATCTATTAATTTGACAGTTTGGAATGCATCCTTTATGTCAAAAGTGGAGCAACTTTCGCTTGGTGGAAGCGGTGAATGTTTTCCTTCAGTGTGGGAATAGGGTAAACTGATCTGATAATGGCCTTGTTGATGATTTGTGAAGGGTCTAAACAGATGCGAACCTTGGCAGGTTTCGTTGGAGTGGCCGCACGTTCTCGAACTACCATATTAGAGATCCAGGGGTGGGCTCATTCACCTTAACCAGCTCGCCGGCATCAATGAGCTTATTTAAAGCCTCCTTAATGACCTGGAGCTTAGGTGCAGCATAACGCTGGGGAGGGGCTTGTATGGGTTTGATCTCAGGGTCTAGAGTTAAAAAAAAGGGTTCACCAAGTTCACCTAATCCCTCAAATAAGTGAGGGTAAGATAGTTTGATAGAATCAGATGTTAACTTACCCAAGGGGGCAGATGGGCTTGATGAAGTTGATGAACATTGTCCACGTCAAAGTTGAGCATTCCCATTCGTGTACTGTCTGGTAGCCCCAAGAGAAGTGCAAAGTAACTTGAGGGACTATCTTGGCGATGACAATATAAGGTGATCTAACCTTGAGTTGGTATTACTGACTTTGAGTAATCCAGAAGCCGTACTGCAGAGGGCCCAATTTTCGCAGGCGGGAGTTTGCTGAGATCGCTGACATGAATAGTTCTGCAAGAGCAGCCAGAATCAACTTGAAAACGATGAGACTTAGATGGAGGTGATGAAGGTGTTGCGCTGAAGGCAAGGTCAACAAAGATTCCTTTGGGTGCAGATTGCACATGAAGAACTTCATGAGTGATGACGTATTAACTCTGAAAATTTGCTGTTTGGTCTTGAGGAGATTCTGACACGGCTTTCATGGATGCTGATAAAAAGGAGCGGCACATTTTTTGCCAGTGGCCTCGTTTTTCACACCCATGGCAAGTAGCATTAGCCGCTGGACACATCACCGTGAGTTGAATGCGATGCTTGGCCACACCACATACAAGATGAGGACTGTTCAGTTTAGAACCAGCCTGTGGTCGGGGTTTTCGCGAAAATGAACGACGTATGTCTTGGTTTTCTGTGGGTGTGATTTTGTGTGCTGCTTCCTCAAATTGGTGTCTAGTTATTACCGATTCAGTTTTGAGTCCTACTTCATAGTCCCGAGCTTTGGCGATGGCTTGTGCGAAGGTGAGTGTAATAAAATTCTCACGGGAAATTAAACCACTGCGAAAGGTCTTGGAGGTATCGTTGAGACCAATAACGAAGATATTGCGTTGTAGGCGGTCTGCCACCGCCGACGGAAAATTACATGTCACATATTTTTAACCTGACTGTTGTGTGCCAGTCTTGGATCGTCATGCCTGGTTCTTGCTTCAAAATGCGTAAGAACTTGTGAGTGCTTTGAATTACTGGTTCTTCTCCCAGATAGTGTTGTGAAAGTTGAGCAAGCCATTTCGCTGGATGTTGTTCGTCGGGCTCTGCGATTTGGACGTCAATAGTAGTAGTCAACACGTACGATTCAGTTTGGGGAAAAGCACGACAAAGAGCGGCCATAGCCTTAGGTCGTTTTGCTGTAATCCAGTACTCATTAGTATCCACGCCTTTTGGATGAGTTTATGTAGTCTTCCATGATACAATAATCTGGATAGTTGGCCATAAAGAACTTGAACGCTGGGCGGCGATCCGAAGAGCTGGCGTCGAATGCCATCGATCTTTTCCCATGATTGTTAGACAACGAGCAAAGTTCTTAAGCTGAGAATCCACACAAAATTTATCCAAGAGACGTGAGTCGCAAAACTTCTGACACCATGTAACAGATTTTGACACAAAGGTGCACAAAGCTTGTTCTTAACTCTGATAAACATTGAACATGGCCGACGCACATGGCCAGGCAAACATGACCCGAAACGCACGACGGGAAAACTACGCCAAGTCACAATGCGTGACCTATAACACCACCAAAAGGGTTCACAATCGAGTTTCTGAATCCCGTCATCCCACCAAGAAGGTCCACTCCCCGTAATCCCACAAAGAGGGTCCACAAGAGGGTTACTAAATGCTGTCATCCCACCAAGAGGGTCCACAAGATGGTTACTGAATCCAATCATCCCACCACGATGGTTCACAATAGGGTTATTTACTCCCGTCGGCCCACCACGATTGTCCACAAGAAGGTTACTGAATTCCGCCATCCCACCAAGATAGTTCGCAATAGGGTAACTGAATTCCGTAATCCCACCAAGAGGGGTCACAATAGGGTGACTGAATCCCGTCAGAATTCCGTAATCCCACCAAGAGTGTCCACAATAGGGTTACTGAATCCCGTCATCCCACCGCGATGGTCCACAATAGGGTTACTGAATCCCGTCATCCCACCAACAGGGTTTACAATAGGGTTACTGAATCCCGTCATCCTACGAAAACGGTCTACAATAGGGCTACTGAATCCTGTCATCCCACCAAGAAGGTCCACAATAGGATAACTGAATTCCGTAATCCCACCATGAAGTTCACAATAGGGTTACTGAATCCCCTCATACCACCAAGAGGTTTTACAATAGGGTTACTGAATCCCGTCATCCTACGAAAACGGTCTACAATAGGGCTACTGAATCCTGTCGTCCCACCAAGAGGGTTCACAATAGGGTTACCGAATCCCGTCATCCCACCAGGAAGGTTCACAATAGGGTTACTGAATCCCCTCATACCACCAAGAGGGTTAACAATGTAGTATCCCTCGGAGAGGGTTCACAATAGGTTTACTGAATCCCGTTATCACACCAAGAGGGTACACAGCAATAGGGTTGCTTAATCCGGTCATCCCACCAAGAGGGTTCACAATAGGGTTACTGAATGCCGTCATCCTACGAAAACTGTCTACAATAGGGCTACTGAATCCTCTCATCCCACCCAGAGGGTCCACAATTGGGTAACTGAATTCCGTAATCCCACCAAGTTGGTTCACTATAGGGTCACTGAATCCCGTCATCCCACCAAGAGGGTTCACAGTAGAGTTAATGAATCCTGTTTTCCCACCATGAATGTTTACAATAGAGTTGCTTAGTCCCTTAATCCGACCAAGAAGGTCCACAGTAGGGTTAATGAATCCCGCCTGTCCACCGGGGTCCTAAATTTCTGCCTTTTGGTACGATATTCCCGACCTGGTTTGTCCTCAAGAAATGGCTTTTGCGAAGTTCCTTATTGGTTCAATACATCAACTTTATCTGTAAAGAGCGCCGACGAGATCTGTCCGTTACAGTTGGCTTTTCCTGCGAAACGGAATGACTATAAATTGTCGACAACAGACTTAGTAGAGGGTCGGAATGGGATTAACTGATTACTGAGAATCGCCTAAAATTTTAACTAATTACTGAGATCTGAGGATAATTTTAGCTGATTCCTGATAATGGATATCAAAAAATCTAACTGTTTACTGAGAATCGGCTAAAAAATTAACTGATTACTGATAATTGGCTAAAAATTTAACTGATTACTGAGAACTGGGTACCTCCATTCAGGCCCTCTTAGTATTTTAAGAAATGATCGGGTCCTAGAGGCTAACACGTTACAAGGTTTGGATTATCTTTCTTATAAAAAGCGGTTTGCGGTTTATCATTACGTGATCTTCCTCTTCCCGGCCAGGTTTTCAGCATTCACTGAGCCCGTGGAGTTTCATGGTGGGGGGGCACTTTCATCATTAGAGCAATGATGAAAGTGTCCTGTTTTTTGATTTTCAAATGTTGGCAGGTATCCGTATGGCACCAGATGCACTGATACTCGAATAATTGCTCGATACGATCGATGCCTTGCATTCAAAAGCGGTTAAATTTCTCCACATAAGAACTACAAATATGTCCAGTTTTTATTAAAAGACAAAGACAAGGAAGACACTTTCCAGTTCGTAACGCTACATTAATTGGTTAAAGAAATTTCACTGTTTGCTTACACCATTAACCCTATCCATAAACTTGGTAGGAATACTAATTAGCCTATGATCTATGTAACTGTACACTAATTAGTTCTTAATTGGTGATGACAGCACAATGACGTCACTGAATAGCATTTTTTAGCCCGTTTATACTTATTCTATGTTTCTTTCTGATTTATTGCGGTAATTGAGAAATAACTTAGCGGAAGTTTCTCTGAAGGGTCAAATTCTTTATCACTTCTGTTATTTAGGTTTCTTCGTCATCATGACGTCATAATAAGGTTTTTGTTTAAATTATTATTTAACAGTGCGTTATATTATATTTTCAGAAGCTTATTTTGAGGCTAACTTGTGTCTTATAGCTTTTAGAGACATTTCTTAGCAAATGTAATTAGAAATTGCTTATAAAACAAAGAAAAACCAGAAAACACAATATTTACCTCAGGCAGGAACCGCCATTTTGAATTCCTAAAGATACAACTCACTAATCATAAGTGATTGAAGTGCTTATTTTACGTTATCTGTTCTGGATAGACAGAAGATAAGTATATTCAACCAAATATTTGTATGTGAAAAAAAATTGCTACAATTTGACGACAAAAAAGTGGTTAAAACTCTAAAAAACAAATTTGGTTACCATGGCAATGAAGAAAAACCCTTATATTTTTGTTGTTGTTGACATATAACCGCCAAAATTGGCAGAAGTACTTCCATGCTACTATTAAATGTATTTAATAGCAAATATCAGATATTCCTCCAAAAACATGCCAAGACTGGCACAATATCTAAAATGCGAAAAAAACTCCCAAAATGCACTGCTGTCAGCATAATTTAAATCAAAATTACCAAAATTGACCATAAGTAGAAAATTTGTAAGTCGGAACAATTATAAGACCAATAAAACTAATATTTTAACGATTTAAAGTCTCTATTTTCAGATAATTGTCTAAAAGCAAAAATTGGAAAGTGACTTCTCAACTTCTGGCTGTCTTGGCAACAGCTTAAGTGACATTGCCTTCAAATGCATGTCACCATCTCTGCTATAAAATTTGACGAAAAAGCATGTCACCATCTCCGCTACAAAATTTGACGAAAAGTAGCCAATTTTGGCATCATTATCTTAATCCAGTTATGAGAAATCATACGAAAAGCAAGTGGGGGGCCGATTCACCCCCCCTGGCCTGGATAAGGTTAGTGTGAAGACAAGTGATCTTGAACATTCCCAGAAGAAAGCATTAGTTGGAAAACTTGACGAAAATGAAGGAGCCAGGTGAGCAGTTTAACCACTTTGGGTGGAAAATGTACTGATCGCTTCTTATGCTGAGTTATTAAAGACAGCGTTTCAAACAATTCTTCGATTCGATCGTTGCCATAAAGGATCAATGACTGTACAGTATATCCACTGTTGCTGTGCTTGGGCAAACTACCCCATCATTAACAGAAGATGTACTTTGTTCTTAATGGTTTAGGTTGTAAAAATACAGGTTTTTCTCTTCCATAGTTAACAAAAAGTAATAATCTAAAAAAACATTCAGGCAAATGTAAAAACCATAATTAACCTGAAAAGCATTCTCAATTTTCCAGGAGCTTTCTGGCAGGAATCACCCAGAAAATTGAAGACTACTGTGGACAGGAGTTTCTAAGGAGGAATAAGAACCCTTACTTGTTAGCAGTCTGTCCTTGGCCTCTTTGTTATTTTTATAAGTTGCTCCAATTTCTCCTCTGATTTCATTCAACACACTCATGAGCTGGCTGTACCAGCCCCTTTCTGGCCCAACCCCTGCAGCAACAGAGGGAACAACACAAAGTGAACAATGCAAACTGACTGATAGAAAAGTGGCCATGTTTATTACCCAAAGTTTAATGTGGCCAAACAATAGTTGTAAACTGGGCGTTTTACTCATTGTGTGGCTAAATGCATGCATGCAAGGTCAGTTTTTTTTCAATTACAGTTAAAAACTTAACATGACCAAAAGTGAAAACTATTTTTTTCACACAATGTACTACTGGTATACACCTGTCAAATTCGAGTATATTTGTGATAACCAAATAAGTAATTACAAAATCCTTGCAGTTTAGTGGACAGAGTAAATTGCTAGTCTCTTGCCCTTCATGAGAACCTTATCAAGTGCCAAGTTTATTTGAATTTAAAATATCTTTTCCTTGAATTTGAGACATGACACAATGTCATGTGATGTCCATGATGCCTGACAAATCTTATTTCTAGATACTGAAGGTGCAAGGATATACTTATTTTCATCAAATCAAACCAGCATTTAAAATGTAATTTCAACATGGCAGAAGCGAGAAGAGATTGAAGTTGTTGGACCGTACCCGTATTTGAAAAGCTCAGTGCAAAAACGGTCTAAGTGACAATTTTTGGTGACTTGTTAAAATACTGGCAAATTTTGAGTTGTTTTCACAGCTACAAGTTGTATTCTAGGATAACGTTGTACATAGCAAATAGGTTTTCAGATAACTTGGAAGACTTGCCATGAAAATAACTGGGGAAGGGGGGGGTGGTCCCTTTTGAAAGAATGGACGAGCCACAGTTTATCCAGGGGTTTAGTGAACAAACTAATGTAGCAGATACCCATTTTCTTGTTTCGGTTATTGAGTTAACACCTTTCTCGAGCATGTCTGTTTGTTGGTTTTGGTTGTCGCAGACTAGGAAGCGGAGCCCAGGAAAGATGGGGTTGCTAGTCTGAAAAGGTGACCCAAGGCTGACCCGAGAGTCACCGGAAAAACAAACTCTGCTACTCTGGAGTGAAAAACACTTCGGGAACACCTTTTCCTGTCTAGGTAATCTATTGCTGCAAGTCTAGTTTGGAAATTTTTTTAAGTCACATCCACCAAGGGCAATCTTGAGCGGAAGTGTTTTTTACCCCCAGTAGAGATTATAGGAATTTCTCAAGGGGGTGGCATTTTGGAAGCTTTTCTTTCCATTTGGACTACAAGAACAATGTGTTTGCTACATAACATGATTCCTTTAGCCACTGCAACATTGCAGGAAAACAGATAATTTTGAGGTTTTGTGAAGGGTGGTCCAAAATCGTCACTGAGGCCGTTTTTGCACCAAGCTCTTCATTTTATCATTTTCTATTGCTAATTTATAAAGTTATAGAAGGTGGCCAGAGTGCCCAAGGAGACAGTTCATTCAGCTGCCAGCCGGCTGCTTTTGAGAACCCTGCCAGGTTATGTTTGCTGTTGGATGATAATGATTAAATTATACTGGACTGTCCAAAACTTGGTCTCGCATTTTTGCATTTGGTTTTTATTCATG
>JAOEJI010411856.1:0-17004 GCA_025448255.1 Umimayanthus chanpuru
TTAAATATCCGTGCGTAACAGTTGAATGATTTTGAACCCTCGCGCCACGAGGTCCTTTGTTCTGATATGAATAGAGAAATTGACAGAAAAGTCCAAATATAGACTTTTTGACCTGAGAGTCCACAAAGAAACCGATAATCTTGTTAAGAAAATTGAAACCCAATTCTGTGATACGATTTGTTAAGAGTTGTAAAAATAAAGTAATTCACTTAGCTGCTATTATATTCAATAAACCCCTTTATTATTACAAAAATCTGATTCCTGAAATGTGAACCAGGAATTCAAAAAAGTTTCCAGAGCTATTGTTGCTATTCTGGTTTCTGGATTCTGGATTCTGATAAATGAATTGGCCGAGCGTCCACACTATATACTCACGAAGTTGCACCGAGTTCTTTTCTAGCTTGTACAATAGTGAAAGAAGACGGTTTTGTTGAAGTTCGTCTTCCCTCAACTACAGTTCTAACAAAATTACTGACGTTACACCACGGTGCCAGGCTCTCAGCAGAAGCATACGGTTCAGCCCATCCACTAACGAATCTGCAAGCGTTTTTGCCTCTATTTCCTGTAAAAGAATATTAAGACAACTTTGTCTCAGTAAAAAATATAGTGTAATATTGTAAATGTAATTAATATTATAACTGTAATGTTGATTATTACGTATGTACGCAAATGATGGAAAAAAGTTGTTGTTGTTGTTGTCTACTAATAGCTAAAGCCCAGTTTCCATTTGATCACTCACGATCGCCGGATCGCTGGAATCATTGAAGCGTAGGATCGCTCTCGATTGCCGACGATCGCCCGATCGCTGAAAAGTGTTTCCGTATAATCGCTGACGATCGCACGATCGCTGAGAAGTGTTTCCATGTAATCGCTGAGGATCGCTGGCAGTATTTTCAGCGATACGGCGATCGTGAGCGATCATGTGGAAACTAGGCTTAAAATTGTACCAAACAAGGAAAACTGATGTAATGTGAGAGTTTATCTTGTATCTTTTTTTGCATTAAGATGGGGTATTCAGTGACAAAAAACTGTACATTGTTTATGTTTTAATCTACTCTTATGGAAGCATTGTTAGACTTGTTATATTCAACAGTGAGCTAGACACCAGCTAGTGTTTTCTATGAGTACACAGTTTACGAGGTGAAGCTGGGTTAACCATCTCTCGTAGAAAACAACTGCGAGTGTTTTAAGTGTTTTAGTACAATTTATTATGGTTTATTCATAAGAAAATTTCAACAACTTTTGTTTCAACCAATCTACGTGAAATTACAAACATATGTAAAACTTCAAATTTGGCACAGTTGAGCAGAGTGCAACAAAGTCGAATCGATCTCACCTTTATTTGGTCTTCATCTGATTTAATTTTGATGATCTAAAAGTGTGTTGTTAAATCCACACTTAGTCGCCCATAAACTAACTTCTCAGGGTCAAATTCTCCCACGAGCTCAATCTTTTCGGCGCTTAAATGCTTGATTTGCAGTTTGCTGCCATTCGTTAAAGGCAAACCTCAACATCAAAATAAACAATAGTGTTACATTTTTCAACTGAAAGTAATTTGTTTATTTGCTAACATTAAGCATCGTAACGCCATCGAGCTTAACTCAAATAAGATAATTCCTACGTTTTTGTTATTATTTTAAATCATTAAACTTTAGAAATATAACTTATAGTTTGTTGAATGGCAGAGTATGCCGGGGTTAATCAGTTTTAAAGAGGCCTTCTAAATAGAAACCTTGAACGCAGTATTAAGAATTGCACAACACAATAACGTAACTTTTTTGAGCTAAGCTTTTGTTCCTAATGCTAGATTAGTGTACCAGGAATTGCTTTGCAATTATATCTGTTTCATTTTTGATTCCCTACAGCTACCGGTAATGGTTACTGTCAAACGGTTCCAATTACTTTAACTGTGTCCTAAACCCGGACTTCAGATCAGCAGCTGAAGATTTGGGATTCAGATCACGGCATTGTGTCTTCCTCCACATCATCCCTGGAGATGCAGTGTAAATGATATAATCGTATATCGACCGGGCCCACATTGTCTCTTTTCATGAAATTTCAACGACTGTTCAAACTGTTGGTAACTAACAAGAGTACTTACGGCTAAAGTTCGAGTGGCGAAGTGTGAAAAATCCTAGGTTCTTTCCCTCGATAACCGTTTCGAGAAGTGTCTCTTTGGTAAACATTTTGGACCAGAAGGATCGCCCTATTAACAATAAAAAAAGACATTTTCTATGTATTAACTAATGTATTACTACACATAGATACTCTCGAATATATTGTCTCAGGCCTATCTTTGTGTTAGGCACTAGATGCATTTGTTTTGAAAAAATGGTTACAACATATTTCATTTGTTCCATGACCAACCGTCGCAAATCAACAACAACAGTTTATTTTCACCTCAAAAATTTTTATATTACAGGCATTCCAAAAAAAGCAAAGTTCTCAAAAATAAGGTAAAGGTCACCCGCAATAACCATCAGGGCTAGTATAGGCGGGTGACCACTAGATAACAATAATTAAAACTGGAGGTCAGGAATTGTTTAATTGTCGATACAACTTAAATAAAGATATGTGGTACAACAGGAAAAAGAGAAGTATAAATACATAGAAAAAGAAATACCAGTCTAGGAGGACATTAATAGAGACTAATCAAACATGACTTCAGCTTATATTTGAAGGAGTGAACCGTGAGGCTACTTTTGAAGGATTCGTCAACGAAATTCCAAACCTGAGGGCCACAGAAGCTTGTATTGAACTTTCCATAGTTTGTTCGGGCAGAACATAGGATGACTTTGATGTTAATCGAGTACTATATTGATGTCTAGTGTTTACACAGACAAAAAAATCATTGAAATTGTCAGGATGATCACCTTTATTATACTGGTACATGAAAAAAGCATTATATGTAGAGACAATGTCACAAAATTTGAGAAGATTTAGCGCTTTGAAAATCTGAAGAAGTCGTAATTTGAGGCAGAGCATCACTTTTCTCAGTATTTGCCAGATTTTCACTCCATTAGCTACAATCAAAGGGCTCTATGAGCTATGTCATCCTATTTCACCTATGCCGTTCCCTCGTCTGGTTGTCAAACATATTTACCTGTCTTTAGAGCAGGACCATCGATTGAACATCATTAGAAGAAATACACCTGTTCAGTTAATGTTGCTCTCCTATTCATATTTCATAGACCTCAAAGAATAATTTTGTCTATAAATAATGGCAGTTTCTTACAATTTTATCAACAATGATAATACTGCTTCCACTGAGTTAACCTGTGATTAGGCCTTCCCGTAGGCGTGAAGAAGAAAATAAGAAAAAAAAGAGAGAGAGAAGAATGTTATTGACGTCACGTGGAGTTGTAAGATTTCACATCACGTCCAAGACAGCATGGCGTGGAATTCGCTGTTCAAGTGTATTAAAATCCAGCTCATGCAAGTTTTCTGACGAGAAGACGAACCAGGTTTTTGTTACTTCGTGTAAATCTATTTGACTCGAAACTCTGATTTTTACATAGTTTGAAAAAAGCGCAATAAACCTTTTGCCACTGACCGGCTGTGCAGTCATGCATTCCATTTGTTGTTTTGTATTTTTAAAATACAAAACTGTGACGATTGTTTTCTCTGGAATAATTATCTTCTTTGACAAAATAACAGTAACATTTTTATCAACAATGACAATACTGCTTCCACTGATGTAAGCTGTGATTAGGCCTTCCTGTACGCGTGAAGAAAAAAATAAGATAAAAAGGAGAGAGAAGAATGTTCTTGACGTCACACGGAGTTGTAGATTTCACATCACGTCCAAGACAGCATGGCGTGGAATTTGCTGTTCAAGTGTATTAAAATCCAGCTCATGCAAGTTTTCTGACGAGAAGATGAACCAGATTTTTGTTAGTCCGTGTAAATCTATTTGACACGAAACTGTGATTTTTGCATAATTTGAAAAACCGCAATAAACCATTCGCCACTGACCGGCTGTGCAGTCATGCGTTCCGTTTGTTGTTTTGTATTTCTAAAATCCAAAACTGTGACGATTGGTTTCTCTGGAATATCTTATTTGATAAAACTAAAGTAACAGTTTCGTCAACAATGATAAGACTGTTTCCACTGAGTTATTCTGAGTTATTCTCCAGCCCCGTTATTTTTCCCACACGCATCGCATAGATGCTCTCACTCTTGATTTAAAATATCCCATGGTTTCATTTCCAGCAGAGGGATATTTGGCCGATGTCTGTCAAGTTTTCACAGGAACATGATGTTTGGCTCTTGGAAAGCCTATCGATTTAGATGAGAATTTAAACAGAGCCCGCACTGCACAACCAGCGGTTACAAATCGAACTAACAGCGGAGTGAGCGAGTGAGTGAGTAACAAAATCGCCCCCTCACGATATGTCATCCATTGCACATGCGTGCAATACGGATGACATAAAAAGGAATACAATTGAATAATGAACTTGGCAATTAATTTGAGTTGGAAGAAAGTGCCTAAGTTTGGTGACAACGCCATTTCCTTTCGAAGTTTTTCTTGTAAAATCATGTGTGTGAGCCTTCCAGTTGTGGCGACGGTCCATTACAACACCTACATGTAAATAGCTGATGTTATCTTTGAATTCTAATGACTGGTTACTACACTTGAAAGGCATATATGTTCTCTAGAGTTGTTTCCTGCGCAATCCCTGCCCTCAAAGTCTCAGATAAAAATGTGAGTAAAATATTTGGCTTATGGAAAAACTTTTGAACGAGCTAGGCTAAAGGCTGAATGGACAGGTGTTCAGAAATTGAGGTAACAAGCCGATAGACTTAAAACTTACTTCTCTTTTTCAGCCGTAATCTTGCTTCAGCAGGAAACTCGTTCCTAATGGAAGTACTTTGTGGTGAAGAATGAGCAGGATCATCTATTTGATCGTCTTCCTTAGGGACACTAACTCGGTAAGATCTTGTAATCGACTGACTCACCATTTTGAAGTAAGCAGAAATGGAATGCTGAGAAACCAAGCTCTCTGCAATATCACCAAAAGGAACAATCAAAAAGTCAAATGTACGATAAAAAGCGTGCCACCGATTCTTGCATGGAACCATAAGTAATTACTGAATTAAAAAAATAAGAAAGTGATTATGAGTTAAAATTTTTCTCACCATCAATTTTTGGTTTAGCAAGTAGTGTGCCGATTACATCCGCATTTCTGACATAACAGACGTCCCAATTGCCAAACGATACCACTTTTGCTCTTCTATTGACTTGGTACTCCTCAAACATCGTGTTAGTTGTCACTGTCCGGCCAGTACCATATTTTTCTTTTGGGCAACAGACTATATACCATCCAATAGGATGAAATGGGCACTGAATGATTTCCATAAACGGAATGTTCTTCTCCTCGCAGTTGCTGATGATCTTCTGCGTCATGTCACGATCTAAATGAAAAAAAACTAACAATGTTACTCATTCTGGTTCCATTAAAGTAAAGTCATGTTATTTACTAAGGTGACACATTAACGTTTTTAGAACTTACTCTACTATATGGCCCTCCCAACAACACCGGAACTGCAATTCGTTCAGTCCAAGACGTGTGTAGGTACTTTTAAGTCCCCTGAGATAGCATTTCAGGAGACAGGACCAACGAATTAACGTCCCCATTCACAAAATTATATTTATTTCATAATGCATGCCAACCAAGTTGCGTGAGAAAAACCAAAATACTGCAAATAATTTGCCGATAACTTGTTGTAGCAACATCTAAGAAAGATAAAGTGTCTTCTTTCCACTGTTAACCCTCGGACGACCAAGTTATTTTCTGTAACAAATTAACCCGGGGGGGGGGTCATGCGGACCCCCTCCCCCCCACCACAGATTTTCCATATGGTTGTACATAAAAGATCAAGGTTTGGCATGCAAGCAGCTTTGGGTTAGCTAATTAATTTCCACAACAACAATCAAGTTTTAATTAAGAACTGTTGCTATGGCAACAGTCGTTTCACAACATGTCCGCCATGTTGGCCGCCATCTTGGATTTTACACAAAACTGCAGCAAATTGTACTGAAATTAGTAGAAAGCATGTGTTTGTAGCCTTAAATAAGAATGTAATTGAGAATAGAGTCTAAAAGAAGAAATTAGAACAAATTTTCCCCAAAATTTACAGTTTTCTATTTCAAACTTTAATTTGCATAATTAATTACGCATAAATTATAAGTGATGACGTCATCAAATTAGCGTCAAAAGATGCGCTCTTTTATCAGACTACAGATACTGATAGTTTCATTTTGATTGCCTGAAAGCGTCAAATTTTAGGTCAGAAAAACCTATGGGGGGTCCATTTGACCCCCCCTCCCCCCTTGGACGTTCGAGAGTTAAAGATAATTAGTTCAATTCAATTCAATAACTTTATTTAAGCACGGTTAACTCATCAGGTAAAACATCTATCTATCTATCTATTTATATGTATTGACTAAAATCTAGAAAATATAGGTAAAAATAAATTAATAAAGTAAATAACCTGCTTTCCATGAATGCCGTGCGAATAGATACATTAGAGGCAAATATTATCTAATCTTCAAAGAGACTGCTGCAGAGCAATTTGTTGCGAAAAATATTTAGAGATTCTGCTTGCCGCAAATCAGAGGGTAAGCTATTCCAAAGTACCGCGCCACTACAGTTGAAACTGTTTTTCAAATAGTTGGTGCGCCGCTTTGGAATCGCCAATTTGTTCACGGAGTCTCTCAAGTTATATTTAGAAATGACTCTGCGATAAGTAAACTTAGACCTAAGATATTCAGGTGTGAGATCATTTAAAGATTTATAAACCATTAAAGCCTATTGGAGTTGTCTCTTAGTAAAAGAACCATGAAGCTGCATGAATATCGTTTTTTCATTCCAGGTAAAACAAATCACCAAAATATAAATAAACTTTACGATAGTTACAATAACAGTGCTGAGCAATCAATACGGCATTGCGACCTTTCAAAATACTACGTTACTGGGAAAAGACTACATATAACGCAAACATCCTCTCCGGCAGTATTTTTGTTATTCGTGCTAACGTTTGACGATGTAGTATGAGAAACATGAACCACACGGAGCACTAGGTTAGATCTGAATAAACAATGTTTCACCAGCATAATGTCAGATATGAACGTATCCGAAGGGAATTGACAGCTGCTTATTTGCTGCCGAGCAAAGTCTAATCCCGTCATCAGTTCAGCATTCATGTCCGTTTGTTTTTCCCTGTGTCTACAGCCTGTGTCTGGGGAACCGAGCGGCAATCATTAGGGTCTTGGTACGAGTTCAGCAAGAACACTTTGGCGAGTAAACGTCCAAAAAACTTCTGGATCCACCGTGAAAACACCAGAGGAGGTATCGGCAGCATTTCAATAGCCACGTGGTTACTCCTGGATTTACATCATAGTAAAATGCGCTTTCACTTTATCCCAACAGACAGAAAAGACAAAGAACAGGACGGCAATTTGGTGTACCAAACAATAGAAGGTGTGTAACATTCGTTTTTCGAAATCTGCACCCTTCATTGTATAAGTAGTCTTAAAAGTTACAGAGTTTTTGACTAACGTGTCTGTGAGTAACTATGAACAGCAGGTTTATATCAATTATCATGATTATGATAGTAGAAATTTAGTAGTGTTGCGGCTAAATTCCTAAGTAACATTGAAGGAAAGGTTTCCATTTTCTGATATATAGATTGCTACTTTTTACTATTAAAGGCTCTTGTTTTATTTGTGCATCTGATAGTGTTAATAAGGTATTTATAGCTTAAAAAAGTGGGGGTTCGAGCTCCTACTTGAAAATTGTAGATGTGAAATTTGGCAATAAGAATTAAATAATGTATTAGTAAGTCAGACTTTGTTATATTTTATCCAAAACAAATGTCAAAGGCATTCAGCGATTATATTTTAACTTTAAGGTCTCGAGAAAGCCAGCTGCACACCTCATTCCAGAACTTTTTTGTTTCTTTACATTCACAGAAAAGATGAATGATAATTTCCTCAGCTACATGGCAGAAAGTTTACATTGGCGCAAAAGGTGGACTTGAAGGCCAGGTTGAAGATTAGGGGCAAATGGAATTCATGATGGGGAAATATCTTTTCCCATTTCTGGGTGCATTTGGTGGGAAACTCTGTACAAGGTTTTTTATGTGTGGATGAGTGTTTCTGCACACTTTTTGTTGTTTAATGAAGGACAAAGCATCGTTTTCAGTGTTGATTAAGAAACATTTCGACTTTTTGATTATCGAAATCGGTCCCATATATTCTAAAATATTGCTTTTAAAGTAGGAACTCCGTGTTGAAATGCAGGAAAGGACAAAAAGTGCTTTTGTCATCCATTATATGGGATTCTTTTTAAATGCTTTGTTGATACCATTGTTTAAAAAAATAGATTTCCATTTAATTTTAATTCCTGTTTTATTCCAAACAGTTTCATGACAGTTTAGGATGTGACTTTTACCTTCGTGATATTGTACTATGAAATGATTCCAGGCTACCAGAAGGTAATATACAAAAGAGCTGGTAATATTATCTAAAAAAGCATCCTCCACTAAAATTGAATTTCAAAATAAAGTTTCCTCCGACACGTTCAAGTTGTTTTTGAATGAGAGCTGTCTATATGTAGCTGTTTCTTTTTCCAAGATTATTTTGAATCATGATATCTCTAGTGCTTCACAAAATGATTTTGGGTAGAACAGTTTAAGTCCACCATCTTCTTATTCATTGATAACAACCGAACATTTGATTAATGCTGGTTTACTATTTCAAAAAGATTTCAAAATAGTTTACTTCAGACTTTGACAAATTGTGATAGTTGGGTTTGGGAGCGATGCGAAGAGGAAAACAAACTTCGTTATGTATATAGAGCTTTTATTATTGTGATTTTTCCAATCAAAGAAAGATCCCGTCCTTGCCATGTCTTAAATAAATTTTGTATTTTTTTCAGTTGCAATTCATGTTGAGTTTTACTACCTCGTCACTTAAAGTAAAAAAAAAATTACACCTATAAATGCTGACACAGAATGTGATATCCAAGTTTGGTTTAAGTCTCTACAAAATGTAACATTTGATTTTTTAGGGAACCAATACTTAGCATTTCACATTTTGAAAGATTAAGCTTCAATCCTGAGCATATCCGGAACTTCTGAAAAGTGACTAGCGCATTCTTCAGTACGTGGCATTAGTAACATAGTATCATCTACATGTATAATGATACTTTAGCTCCTTTATTTCTGTCGGAAAATTTTATATAGGAATACATTTTCTGAGTAGATCGTTCCCAATGCTAATTGCTAGTAATTCAAAGCAAACTATAAAAAGGTGGGGAGATAAAGGACAACCTTGTCTGACACCCCAACAAATACTAAAAAAAAGGGCATGCGTGGAACACCTCAATCCAGCGCTGAAGGTCGTTACCAAATTTAAAGGAGCGAAGTGCTCCCTTGGTTAATTTATGATCAATTGTGTAAAAAGCTTTTAAGATGTCCGCAAAAAATAGTAACCCCGGGATCTCATATTCTGACGTGTATTCAATAATGTTTGAAAGTAATCCTACATTTTAATTTTCAAATAAATCTTCGTTTTAATTAAATAACCAGCTTAATCCGAACGAATTATCGATGGTAGTACTTCTTACAAACGGAAAGCAATACATCGTGTGGCAATTTTATAGTCAGTATTTAAAATAGAAATAGTACGCCAGTTTTTCAAAACGAAAGGAATTAAATTTTTTTTAGCAATAGGAGTTATGATACCTCGTCTTTGTGATACAGCCTTTCGTCCAGTTCTTTTTCAAGTCGCTCCAGAACATTTTATAGAACTCTAAGGGAAGACCATCAGTTCCTAGGGTTTTACCGTTAGGCATTGCTTTGAGATTTTTCAGGCATAATTTTTCAGAAATTTTGTTCTCACAGTTTTCAATTTCAATTTCATTGAACAATTTTCTTTAACTTGCCTCTCCCTATTTGTTCAGCTTAGTTTCCATATGATCGCTCACGATCCCCAACGATCACCCGATCGCTGAAAAGTGTTTCCATATAATCGCTGACGATCGCTGATCGTGTGCGATCATATGGAAACTAGGCTTTCAGAGTAAAAGCAGCGTCTTCGGTTGAGTATAAGTTTTTGTAAAAGTTTTGCTCTTCTTTCAGGATATCTAACGGATCAACAATTCGGTACACCGAAATGGCGGCCATGGCCTCATGTGACATGTGAAAACGCTCTATTCTTCCAGCAGACTTACTTCTATTGATGGAGCTTTAAGAAAACGTCACCCACGTTATTTTGAATTGAAATGAATCAGAATTTTGTGAAGAATATCACTTCTAAATAAGAACCTCTGCAAGCTGGTAAAAGCCAAATGATGATTTATACATTAATAGTAAAATATATTAATACTGATATTAATATCAATATCAGTATGGGTTATAACAATGATATTAGTTTAATTTTAATTTAAATTTAGCTTTTTGTAGAAATTTGAGTTGATGCATGGTAAGAACCGAATTAACCTTATTAATTCTCATCGTTGTTGGGGATAAATTTATCTTTAGGGTGACAAATTATTTTTATAGATAGTGTCATACTACTAATTAGGTTTTCCGAAACCACTGAGGAAACTCTTGAGTAAACTTACCTTCTTGATTGGTATGTTCATATCTCAGTACCTTGGCCATTCTGTCAAGGACATCTGCAAATGATGCTTTGATTTCGCTCATCGTTGTTCTTGGTACATAAGGCGGGGGATTTGCCACACCACTACCATACTCTAAGACAGTTGGAACTGGATCTTGTATGTTAACGATGTTGAAGAAGTTATCAGGGTAACCAACAGCTTCAACGAGATCTTTTGATATACACATCGGTGCACCAAAAGTAATGGAAACCTCCTCAGGCAGAGAAAACGTGTTGTCAGAGCTCGACGGACTCCCTTTCAGAAGACCGAACCTTAACTGCAAACGGAGAGCAAAAACATTTGCAATGGCTCCACCAACTCCCTGGCCACACGTGACAATTCGTTTTATGTCACTTTGGAGACATTTTCCTTGAATGAGCTCCACGGGTATAGTCTTGCACTGTCACCAGATAAACTCGTTACATTGTCCATTGAGCGGTCTTAGCAATCCATCACTGTCTTTAGAGCCTTCCGTGTCAATAAGTGTGGGGCTAGCCATCGTGGTCTTGAAATCATCTTCTTCTGTGTAACAAATATCAATTAAACTTTTTTATGAATTCTATAACAACTATTAAGGCAATCTGCACGGCTGTATTGCTTAGTCAAAAGAATCCCAGAAGGCGTTACAACATTTTAACCTCCTTTTTATTTGGAGGGGGTGTTACAATCCACCCCCCTCCCTCCTGCCTCTTTAAATTCTTCCCGGTAACATGTTTGCGCAAAGATTGCTATTTGCCTAATTTACCTGCCCTTTCTCTGGACACCTACCCATGTATCTTCTGAGCGGGAAGGAATAGGAGCAAAAATATTTTTTTTTCCAAATTTTGATTTTCTTACTTTGTGCTTTTGTCATAATGGCACTTATGTTTATAAAACACTTCAAACTTAAAATAGATGTAGTTAGTTTCTCATTTTAAAAACCTTAAGTCAACTAGTTACTTACTCAAATGATTCCTTTCTATACAAAGCCTTTCAAAATCCGCGATAGCCTTAAAATTACATTCTAAAATTTAGTACAATACCTTAATTTAAGTACAATTTCTGGGTAGTTTAGAGCGGTCAATTTTTCTTATTTGTATACAAAAGAGACAAAGGTCATTTTATATATTGATTAAATAATTATGTAAATTTATTTTGCAACTGTAGTTGATTGGAGTATCGATTAATATCTATTACTACATATACAGTACGCATGTTAACTTTTATTTTAAAAGGTAGTTAATAAATTGGATTAAGGAGGAGGGTTGATACAACTGCTCCCCTCCTGAAAGGCAAGGGTTGGAAAAAGACCACCTGAGATACTAAAATAGTAACAAGCGCTGTTGTTTTCTTGTTTCCGAAGAAACGCATTCAGCAAAATGCCGTGTAAGACATACACGTTTTGACAAATTATACTCAACAAAGGAGTTGCTTGCAAGCCATCTACAACTTTAGCTGTTTATTGTATTAGAAAATGATGCGTGCTACAAAAACCGTTGTACACAGGAGGAATCTTACAGCGGTTAGACACCGATGTGCAGAACGCTGTGACAGCGAAAACGAGCACAGCGCTGCGACAGAGATGGTGCGGATAGTAATGTTACAGCGCTGACAGTGACAGCGCTGGGACATCAGTGGTTATGACATCGATGTGACAGCGATGTTTACATTAGTGTGACAGCGATGGCAACTGACACTGCTGTAGCAGTAGTGAAAACTGACAGCGCTGTCACAGCGGTAGCAACTAACAGCGCTGTGACAGCGATGTGTACATTAATGTGACAGTGCTGTCAGTTGCCACTACTTTAACAGTGATGTGCACATCGCTGTCACACTAATGTAGACATCGCTGTCACACTAATGTAAACATCGCTGTCACACTAATGTGAACATCGCTGTCACAGCGCTGTCAGTTACGCTGTCACAGCGCTGTCAGTGCCACCGCTGTCACAGCGCTGTCGGTGCCACCGCTGTCACAGCGCTGTCAGTTGTCACCGCTGTCACACTAGTGTGCACGGTAGTGTTACAGCGTTGTCATTGTCATCGTTGTTGCACCGTTGTCAGTTTACATCGATGACACACTAATGTTAGCGTTGCTGCCATCGCTGTCACAGTACTGTCACTACCATTAATGTTACACTAGTAGCATATTGTCACCGCTGTGACATTAGTGTGGACAGCAGTGTGACATTAGTGTAAAACTCAACCGATGTGCCACCGTTGTGGGATTCCTCCTGTGTATTATTAATATTGTTATTATAGTTTTCAATGAGCTTAATCCTTAAGACCTGATTAAAAAACAATAATGGCGGCCATTTTAGAACGCGTGTGTTTTTATAGAATGGTGGGCCCAACCGACGGATCACCTGGATGTGCTATAAAATACCAATCGTAGTTACTACTGAATGCAACGTATAAAACTCCCTGTGTTGTCGATCGCGCTAGAAGGTACCGAACGTCGCCATAGATTGATGGGCAAATGACATCAACATGTTTTCCCACATCAGACTCTCTGAAGATTGTTTTGATCTCTTCAAGTTTAGACTCATCCTCTCCATAGCCGCATAGCTGCGCTGCTTGGCTGCAGACGATGGCACAGTGAACGTCCCAGCTTTTTAATGTTGCAGGAATCTGTATCTCATCTTGTACAGCTGGAATAAACAACACACGAAGATTGTTAAATGTTCCAGTTTGAACAATCAAAAAAATATGTTATATAGAAATGGATCAGGAGACACAGCAACTTTGGTTTTAGTTCTTTAGGTCTTAACTATAGCAGTAAACCATTCTCAAAACGATTATTTCTACTTCGTTCGAAGCAATTCATCTCATTGCAACCTTCTTGGCCGTTTTCGAAAAAAATGCACTTCAAGGAAGAAGCCACAGTCATCTCACAGATAGCAATAATGGTCGCTTTAGGCTACCGGGGCAGCTATGGGCAGAAGTTGTGGAATAGTCTTGTCTTTCAAATCTGTGTTAAGTGACATTCCCAAAATCTACCGAGCATCGATCTGACTGGACTAGAAAATTGATCGTGTAACTTTCTATGATCTATTCAGCTAATTATAGGGGGGGGGGGGGGGGATTTAAAGTTTAAAATGTCGAGAAATATTAACTGAACTGAATCCAAAGCGATACCCAAAGTAAACAAGTACGTACAACAATTGTTAAATCCTTGTTTAATATCCGGCTTTAGTTTGTGGAATTCTGTCTTTGTTGTATTTCGCCCATGCAAACTCGCTTGTGAACTATCAAAGATGGCGGTAAATGGCTTGTTGGTCTTCATTGACGTCACAAAAATGTTTCTTAAAATGAGTTCTGGGTTCAACATTTTGACCACGTTTTCATCGTGAAAACGAAGTGAAATTATTGGGTCTTTTTAAAACAGAAAGGAAGACATTGTATTTTTATCAGCCTCGCAGGTTTGGTTTTCAGTCACGAAAACGTAAACATGTGGAACTTGGAGACAATTGACATATTCCTTCGGTATGTTGACACAATGTTCGAAGCCGAGAACACGCCAGTGTAATTTCAAATTGTCTCGCAAGGAAGCCCAATAAAGTAAACCTAACCTGGTTACGTAGGTGCTACAGGAAAGACTTCGCTGATAGTGCGGGCGATAATATGAGTTTGTCCCCAAAACGTTCAATTGCATATAGACCTGAGCAGTACTAATATATACCATGCACAGAAGAAGATTTAGCCGCTCACTCAGCTGTACGTGCTTTATTACATTTGAACAGTGTCAAAATTATCTCCGATATGATGCAGAATACAACAGAGGTATCATACACTGTAACTGAAAAAGCAGAAAAACATTTTAGCATAAGTACTATTTGTTACTGTTGTTGAGTTTTTGTTATCGCCCTTAAACTTTCGATTAGCTTTTGCACTACATCAACAAAGTGCTTGCTGTATTAGAGACAAGTTAATTTTTTTCTTTTTCTGTGCGATTCTCGTTGGTAGATGCAGTGTGGACATCAAGCTTGAACGTCTTGCTTATAGGTTTGCAATGATGATGTATATTCGACGAATGGATACTCCAAAATGAGTTAAAATGCGATCATTCTCAAGCGGATACTCTGAAATGTAATTGCCTATGATCTGCAGTTCCAGAAGGCTCAGTTTTTCTTTCGCAGTATGGACATCAGGCTTAGATAACTCGCTTAGATAACTGCAGTCGTAACTTTGTGGTGACCAGTAACGAAAGGATACTCCAAAATATTATTTTTTCGGCGAATACTCCAAAATGTATTTTCCTATGAACCACGAACTAAAATACAAAATACGTATTTCGCGACACGCTTCCGAAGATTCAATTAATTCGCTATCAGGCTCCTCTCGGAAAACGCATTCGGGATATGACCATTGAAAATTATAGCAGAACATTTGGGCTACTTGCGACAAGATGGCACAAGATTATAGTGCTAATGTGAAAATAGGATACATCAATGTAAACAGTATAACTAGTCTCAAACTTCACTAGAAGAGTTTGCTACTGGCAGGCAGGTTCGACCTTCTCATCATTTCAGAGACTAAGTTAGATTCCACCTTTCCAAACAGCCAATTTCATGTTCAGGGATTCTGCATTCATGGGAGCGGCTTAATGATCTTCTTGCTCGGTGATATCTGCTTCACTAGAATTAAAGAATTCAATAACCTATCTGCTTCTGAATGGTCAAATTTTAGAACTGAATCCATAGCATTAAAGGTGAAAATAGCGAAGTCATGGCTCACTATTATTGGTGTCTACAGACCTCCTTCTATACGAAAATGTCAGTGGAAACCAGAGATGAGTAGTTTGTTTGAAGCTGGAACGACAGTTACAAATGATGTGATTTTTCTCGATGATCTCAAATGCGATCTGTTGCAACCTGACAAACCACTAAAAGACGGTCGTGATTTGTGCGAAATATTGTCAGATCTCATATCAGCCTACAGACGGAACTACAGCTGTAATACAGCGCTGATGAAACTCAGGAGAAGATTGGAAGCGCAGTTTAGACAACAAGGAAATAGTCTGCGTTGTATCGATGGATTTGTCTAAAGCTTTTGACACCCTTCCACATTCGCTTTTGCTTGCAAAACTGAAAGCGTATGGCGTCAACGAGAACAGTTGTGCACTTCGTGGAGACTACCTCTCCAGTAGAAAGCAGCCAGTTAAGATAGGGGATACTTTCTCGGAATGGGGAACAGGCACGAGAGAAGTCCCTCAGGGGAGTGTCCTTGGCCTGATGTTCTTCAACATCTTTATTAATGACTTGTTTTTCCACATAAAACTGGTAAAATTAACTGCATGCGCAGATGATGAGCAGCTATACGATTCGGATACGTATCCAGCTGAACTCGACAGACGTATTGTATATGAAGTGGATATCGCAAATCGTTGGTACTGTAAAACTTCAATGGCATGATCGCAAACGTCGGCAAACACCAAGCCACAGTTCTGGGAAACACAGACTATGAGTTCTCCTTATCAGTTAAAGACGTAATAGAACTCTTTGGATTGACCATAGACAATGAACTCAACGGCTTTTAACAGCACATCACCATAGTGTGTGAGAAGATCAATAATAAATTCAATGTCATAAAACGATTTCGTTAACTCATCTCCACTAGCACTATGCTACGACTATATAAAGCTTTTATTTTACCCAAATTTTATTATTGCTCTGTTGTTTGGCATTTCTGTAGCAAGCGCAAAACCGATAAAATGGAAGCCTTGAACAAGCGCATTCTTAGGTATGTACTAAAAAAAGACAAATAATCCAACTATAGTCAGCTAATTAAAAAAACAGGAACATCCACGTTATATAATAAACGTTTCCAGATAATGCTCTTTATACTTTTTAAATCTCTTTAAAGTTGACAATCATCCTAAGTACTTGAAAGACCTGTTTGTTTTACGTTCCACAACTTATTCTATTAGAGGCAAAAATATTATATTTTTTTCTTAAACCATACACAACTACTTATGGCCTTCAAAACCATGTACGCATGCGCACAACTTATGGATTGCACTCCATACACATTGCCAAAGTCTGTTTCACAGACTCAACCACGGCTCCCACATGTGTTACATTGGGGCTGAACATTAAAGGGGTTCTCTGAATCAGCTTTAGCAGCTCAATACAAGCTATACCACGCTGATGAGCCCAAATTAGGGCGAAACAGCTGTCCATGGATGCTTTCTGGACTGTAGTTGCTCAGGTTAAGCTGGTTGTGCGCATGCGTACATGGTTTTGCCAAACCTTGGAGTTGAATCAGTGTGGCCCTGCATTCAGTTCTGACATATATAATCACTCTGAGCTGCACTGACGAGACCTCAAAGGTCGAAACAGTTCTGTCTGCAGAC